>REGO01001304.1:54925-65855 GCA_010120015.1 Rhombomys opimus
GCTGGGGTTGGCTACCCAGAGGCTATTTAAGCTGTGGGCTGGCTTTCCCCAGAGTCAGAAGATTGTTCAAGGTTCCTGAATAAACTGCATTGAGAAGAGTCCTGTCTTCCTTGCTGGTCGAGGTGGTCTCGACACAATACATTTTTAGTTACAGAGTAAAATATGTTGATAAATTAATATTATTTCATAAACAGATAAAAATTTTACTGTAAACTACTCAAATGAGTAATTTAATGACCTAGACATTGTAAGAAATAATTTTTTTCTTCTTTCTTTTCCAGAGCTGAGGACTGAACCTAGACCCTTGGGCTTGCTAGGCAAGCACTGTACCACTGAGCTAAGTCCCCAACTTGTAAGAATTGATTTCTACCCATCAGTGTATCAAAGCAGATGCTGAGACTCATAACCAAACTTTGGGCAGAGCACAGGGAATCTTGGGGAAAAAGGGGGACATAGTAAGACCTGGAGAGGACAGGAGCTCCACAAGGAGAACAACAGAACCAAAAAATCTGAGCACAGGGGTCTTTTCCGAGACTGATACTCCAACCAAGGACCATTCATGGATATAACCTAGATAACCTAAAACCCCTGCTCAGATGTAGTCCATGGCAGTTCAGTATCCAAGTGGGTTCCCTAGTAAGAGGAACTGAACTCAGTGGTGGGCTCTTTGATTACCAAGCTCTGAGGGGGGAAGCAGCCTTGCCAGGCCACAGAGAAGGAAAATGCAGCCAGTCCTGATGAGACCTGATAAACTAGGGTCAGATGGAAGGTCAGTAGGACCTCCCCTCTAAGTGGACTTGGAGAGGGGCATGGGAGTAGATGAGGGAGGGAAGGTGGGATTGGGAGGGAATAAAGGAGGGGACTACAGATGGGATACAAATGAATAAACTGTAATTAATATAAAATATTAAAAATTTAAAAAATGATTCCTAAGTTCAGCCTTTACATATGCATAATATCTTTGTCTCTTGATATTTTCTTGTGATGATGTGGCAAAGTATTCATTCTGTTCTCTAATGAGCATATTGAAATTTTGGTAAAGAATTAATATATAAATAATTACCTTATCAATGTAAATACTTATGTAAATGTAAAATGGTTTTGCATTGTTTGTTATAGTGTAAATGGATTATTAAGTACTTTATTTAAAAACAAATAGATTTGCATTATAAGATTTGGAATATCTTTGATGTTGGTTGGTTAATGCAGAAGTCTGTGGAGTAAGAAGCCAGTGACTGAACTACAGTTCAGAACTGTGATAAAGTAGTGGTCATTTTCCTTTAATTATTAAAATACTTGATGTTCTTTTTCTTTTCTTTTCTTTTCCTTTTTCTTTTTTTGTAGCCTTGGCTGTCCTGGACTCACATTATAGAACAGGATAGCCTGAGCACACAGAGATCCACCTTCCTCTGTTTCTCTGAGTGCTAGGATTATAGGCATACACCACTGTACCCCAGCTAAAACAATTGATTTTCACACGTATATATTTAAATTATTTTTGTGGATATAAATCAATAATGCACACTTAAATACACATGGATTTTTATATTTATGTAAATAGTGACCAACCAATGTCTGGTTTAACTTGAGTTCCATGCCTGAAGAGGGAGCCCATGCCCTATACTGTCTGCAAGGGCAGGAACCTGAGACTGGCTATCCCAGAGATCTAGGACAGAACCATATATGGTTGATTAAAAAAAGAATGAAATGTTTTCTAATGATATTCTGCTATCTTCATAGATCATGGATGCATTGCCCAATCATCTGTCATCAGAGAGGCTTCTCTCTGCTAGAAGAAGGGAGCAGGTGAAGAGACCCACAGCCAGGCATTATAGAGAGAGTCTAAATTAGAGGTCTCCACTGGGTGCCTCCCTTAAGAGCTTGGAGAGCTGAAAGGAAGAGGGGGAGGAAAGATTGTAGGAATCAGAGGGGATGGAGGACACCAAGAAAACACAGCCCACTGAATCAACTAAGCAGGGCTCATACAGGCTCTCAGAGACTGTAGCCTGCATGGGTCTGTACCAGGTCCTTCGTGTATATGTTATGGCTGTTAGCTTGGTTTTCATTCTTGTGGGAATCCTACAGTGGGAGCAGGTGTATTGCTGACTCTTTTGCTTGCTCTTGAGACTCTTTTCCTCCTTTTGGGTTGCCTTGTCTAGCTTCCATATGAGGGCTTTTGCCTTGTCTTACTGTATCTTGTTTTGACCTGTTTGGTTGTCTATTGGAGGAAACAGAGTGGAAGCAGGTCTGAAGAAGGGAGGTGGAGAAGTGGAGGGAATAGAAACTGTGGTCGGGATGTATTGTATGAGAAAATCTATTTTCAATTAAAAAATAAAACCCAAAATACAAAAACAAATAAACAATCAAACAAAAATAAAGTCTGGTAGGATTCTGATGGCTCTGGGCTCTTTGTTGTTAGATATTTAATTACTGCTTTTACTTCACTATAGGTTTTACATCTGTTTAAATTGCTTATCTGATCTTGATTTAACTTTGGTACGTGGCATATATTGAGCAAATTATCCATTTCTAATAGATTTCCCAATTTGGTGGAGTGCAGGTTATTCTTTTTATTGATTGGTTGATAGGTTGGTTTATTGCTTTCAACACGTCCTAACCAATTTTCCTTCTCTCCACTACTCCCATCCTACCCCCTCTCATTTTTAAAGTATATCCTTATGGTTCTCTGGATGTCTTTAGTGTCTGTTGTGATGCTGCCCTTTTCTTTTCTAATTTTGTTAATTTGGATTTTCTCTGTCTTTTAGTTAATTTGGCTAAGGGTTTACCAATCTCATTGATTTTCTTAAAGAACCAACTCTTTGCTTCATTTGTTCTTTGTATTATTTTGGTTCTAGCTAGTTGATTTAGTTCTATTTATTGTTTTCAGCTCCAAGATTGATTATTTCTTGCCATTTACTACTTAAGGGTATGAGTTACTGTTTTTATTTTAGAACGCTAAGATGTGCTGTTAAATTACTAGTATGAGACTTTTTTCTTCTTTCTTTTCTTTTTTTAAATATAGGCACTTAGTGCTATGAACTTTCTTCCTAGAACCATCTTTATTGTGTCCCATATGTTTGGGTTTGTTGTATATTCATTTTCATTCAATTTTAAAAAGTCTTAATAATTTCTTTCTTAATTTGTATTAGCCTATTTTTTCAATTTATGGAGTGTTATTCAATTTCCTCCTCAACTGAGTTTGTAAGCTTTCTATTATTTCTATTGTTGATATTTGTGGTGATCCGATAAGATGCAGAATGTTATTTCAATGTTTTTTGTATCTGTTGAGACTTGCTTTGTGCCTGAATATGCAGTCAGTTTTGGAGAAAGTTCTATGAGTTGCTGAGAAGAAGGTATATATTTTTGTGTTTGGTGAAATAGTCAACATGTGAATTATGCTACAGTAGTATTGCTCATAAGAACTTGGGTACCCTTGTGTTTTGTGCATAGATGTTAAGAATTGCAAAACTGGTCAAGATAGTGCATGCCTGTAATCCCAGCACCTGGAGAGGCAGAGGCAGGTGGATCTCCCTGAGTTCAAAGCCAGTCTGGCCTAAAAAGCAAGCCAGGACACCCAAGGCTTCAGAGAAACCCTTCAAAAAAATTTGCAGAATTGCAGTGTCAGTGGATTTTTCTTTTGATGAGTATGTAGTATCCTTCACTGTCTCCTCTTTTAAGATTTGGTTTGAAGACTATTTTGTCAGATATTATAATAGCTACAGCAGCTTGCTTCTTTAGTCCATTTTCTTGGAATGTCTTTTTCCATCCTTTTACCCTGAGATGATGTCTACCCTTGATATTAAGGTGTGTCTTGTAGGTGGAGCAGAAGGATGGATTCCCCCCTTTTTTAAAATCCATTTTGTTAGTCTGTTTCTTTTTATTGGGGAATTAGGCCTGTTGATAGTGAGATATATTAATGAGTAGTGTATGTTGATTCCCTTTATTGTGGTATGAGTTTTTGTCCCTGTTTTACTTTGTCTGATGTTATTTATCCTTTGTGGTTTTCTTTTGGGGGGTATAGTTAACAGGTAAAATTTTTCCTAGTGCCTTCTGTAGAGTTGGATTCATAGAGTTGGATTCACTGTTAATATTTTTTCATGGAATGTTTTATTTTCTCTGGTCTCTTAGAATTTGTAGAACATTTTTTCAGGACCTTCTGACATTTAGAGTTTCCACTGAGAAGTCAGGTGTTATTCTAATAGGTTTACCTTTATGACTTGGTTTTTTTCTTTTGCAACTTTTAATATTCTTTGTTCTTTGAGTTTAGTGTTTTGATTATTATGTACCAAGGGAATTTCTTTTCTGATCCAGTCTATTTTGTATCCTCTATGTCTGTTTTATTTTGATAGCCATCTCCTTCTTTAGGTTAGTAAAATTTTCTACTCCTTTTTTTGTTGTTGTTATAAATATTTTCTGTGCCTTTGACCTGGATTTCTTCTCTTTTTTCTATTTTAATTATTCTTAGATTTGGTCTATTCATAGTGTTTCAGGTATTCTGGATATTTTGAGCCAGGATTTTTTTTTTAATTTAATGTTTTCTTTGATTAAAATATCCATTTTTGTATCATGTCTTTAATGACAAAAATACTCTGTCTCTTCCATCTCTTGTGCTCTCTTGCCTCTGAGACTCCTGTTCGTGTTCCTAAAGTTTTCATTTATAGATTTTCCTTAGTTTGAGTTTTCTTCATTAATTCTATTTCTGCTTTCACATTGTGTATTGTTTTCTTAATTTTCTCCACTGTTTGAAGATTTTTTTCTATAGATTTTTTAAAGAGATGTATTCATTTACTCTTTAAGGACATTTACAATATTCATATAGTCTATTTCAAGATCTTTGTTTTATGCTTCAGCTATGTTGCACTTCTCAGGACCTGCTATGGTAGGGTTTCCGGGCTCTGGTGGTGACATATTGCTTTGGCTCTTGTTGATTGTGTTTTTACACTGGCATCTAGGCATCTCAGCTTGAGAGGATTGTAATTCTAGGCACTGGCATCTGGTCTTATCTTTGTTGGGTGGGTGTTTGTGGGGCTCTGTTGCATAAGCTTGAAGTCTGACATCTCCGATGGCCATTTATTCATGCTTGGTTTATTATGACAGACTCCCTTTTGTCAGCTGGGTTCTAAAAGTTTTCCCTGCTCTGGATGATCCCAGGTCTTGTAAGGAGCATCTCATAGCCCTCAGGGAAGATTACAAGTCAGACCCTTTCCTGATAAGAAAACTGCTCCAGCAAGCATCTGGGAATTCCTAGAAATGCCCCACCCTGTTAAGGATCTTAGTCCAGCAGTAATTTTCAATTGTACTTGAAGACCACTCCCCAACTCATAGGCAATTAAGTACTGTATTTTCCTTCTTGTGATAGGACCTTGGTACTGCATGGAAAATGCACTGTACATTCAAATCAAATATCCCTAACTCCCTGATCCCAGAGAATCAAACACATTCACCCTAGAAATCCCTTCCACTGCCCCAAGTTTTATTAATCCCTGATTTCAAATAAGGCTTGTGTGGGTGGATACTGCTGACTGGCCATATGATACCATCAGCCTGCCATCATGACTGCCTAGGACTCATCATTCATCTTCCGAGGCTACATCTTGCTGGTCCTCCCCTCCTGTCCTGCTGAGCCTGAGCCTTACCAGGCTGGTGCCTTGGCTGCAAGCTGACCAGGCATGGGCTTCCACCCACACCTCTGCCATGTTGAGCAGAAGAAAGGAGAGGGAAACCACAAGAGGTGGTCTGCTACAGGACTAGGGATGATATTGGGGGACTGGATTTGGAGAAGAGGAGGGAGCGATGAAGATCCACAATTAGTCTATCTGCTTCCCTGGCCAGAATGCCCTGCGGATTCCTAGGGAATGCCTGCTGGAGCTGAGGACTGGTATATAGGATGAGTAGTGGGAAGGAAATTCTGGAAAAGAGAGATGTGTGACCTACAGGAGGCGGGAAAACAGGAAGGGGAAACAAAATCAGGTGGTATCCTGTGGAAATGAGGATGAGACTGGGGGATTGGATTTGTAGGAGAGGAGGAAGAGGTGAAGGTCTGCATGTACACTACTGCTACTTGAGTTTGGGGTTGTTCTTTCGGTGTCTTCTGGACCCTAATGCATTGAAACACTGAAGGGATTTATTAAATGCATTTGCTCACCCACTTTAAATGATAAAAGAAATTTCTCTCGCGAATGCTAAAATATAATCTTTTATTTGAGCCCTTTCTTGCTCTGGAACCTTTCTCCATACTTAAAAGATAAGCAGATTGTTTTTTATTTCTGTACCAAGCTCTAGTTACCATTACCTACCCTCCCCCAAACTTTCACATGTATTTTAATTGAGCATGCCCATTGGAAGCTCTCAGCCCAGATGGTACAGATGGTGTTTTTCTCTTTATTTTTCTTTCACCTTTTCTCACTATGTTTTCTTCACCCGCAGAGAGGAAAGCCTGAATTCAGGCTGTTGCTCTTTTTCTTCAAAGGCTGTTGCTGTAATTAATGATCCACTGAATGATTGGGTCCAAATCATTTCTTTAATGGAGTTATCCATTAGGAGGAGGTACCATTTCTACCAGTGACGGTTATATTGTCATTGCTTATTTTGCTACTTGTTTTTTCTTTTTCCCCTTTCTCTCTTACATTTGAAGATGACAGACTGTGCTTGCAGAATGCCTATTGTGTGCTATGCTTAGACTTGTGTGCTTTACTCTCATCAAAGAATACTGTGCAGATTCTTTATTGCATATTGTTTTAGTCAACTTTGGAAAGAATAATCTTTCTTGTCTCAGTTTCTCCTGGGGCATTAATACAATTGCACTTTGCAGAAAGTGTGAGTTAAAGCCCCACATTCACAAATTATAACGAGAAATGTTAAACATATTAATGACTCTTGGATTGTATAGTCTTATGAAACATACAGACAGAGGTCAAAATATCAAGAAAGATTTTGGGAGAAATTTTTCTTATAGATAGTTGTCAGGATTTTGCTTGCAAACTTTGTGCAAGACTAGAGTGAAGTGTGAGAATCAAGGGTTTTGATTGCCTCAGGCCAGTCAGGACTAGTATAGTCAATGATGTTAGGCTAGAGAGTCAGCATTTGCCCAATGCTTTAATAGGCTGCAGGAACTGCCAGTGTTTCTATGAGAAGAAAGTAGGTATCTTAAGACACCAAGCCAGAACAGGTTAGCTTGTGGTGTGTCCAAATCAGAGAATGAGAGGATTGCAATACTGGAATTGATACAGACTGACAACCAGTTGACATGGAGCAGAACAGTGGAGTGTACTATTCACATTACTGGCCTTGGAGTTAGGAGGGTAGAGTAAAGGAATCCCTGACAGACTCAAGAAAACTCCCACAGGAGGAGGAGTCTGTCTAAGACATAAGCCATGAATGCTGTTATATTGAGAGTTTTGGTTTCTTTAAAACAAACAAACAAACAAAAACAAAAAAAGTTATGTTATGTGAATACGTTTTTTTTTTTGTTGTTGTTTGTTTGTTTTGTTTTGTTTTAATTCCAGATGTGGGATATAGGGCTGCTTCAGATTGTCCACAGCTGTTAACTATGACTGTCTTGTGCTCTAGCAGGGGTGTGATCTTTGCCAGCTGCACACAGTTTAATTCTGGGAAATCTTGATAGGTTATAAATGCCAGCGCCTGGAGAGGGGCTCAGGGTGCTCTGAAGACAAAGGCTGCTCCTCCCCTGTGTTGTTTCTTTTACCTGTTGTCACTGACTAGAAAAAGAGATTAGAGAAATTTTGATGATAGAGATTGCACTTGCCACAAGGAATCCTAATCACCAGGAAATAGTAAAAAGATCTCAATGCCCCCTCTTCCCACTAACATTCTGTGTCTCTCACCTGGTATTGTGATGTTGGATGAGATGATTGGGATGGAGATTGAAGAACCCAAATAAAATAGGTAAAAAATTTTGCCAGCATGCTGTGGCCTCATAATTCAGGTCACATAATATAAATGTTTTATGGGCACATAATATTTTGTTTGTAGTATGTGAAATTAGGAATAATATTTTATTCTCATTATTACTGATTTTCCTCTTCTTATTTTTGTTTACTTGGAGTAATATAATTGAAAATTAAAGGATTTTTTGAGATTAAGTTTTTTTAGAATTTTTAAAATATTATTAGTTTGATTTTGTATTATGATTTGTGTTTATATGACGAGGTGCACAAATGTTCCAAGTTATCCTCTCTTCATTGTAAGAACCACTAAGATATAAAAAGATAATTGGTAAAGGACATCTAAATTAGTACAAAAGAATAAACAAAACAAAATGAAAAGTGCTAAATCTAACTAACAACTAATAACCAATTCCTAGAATATTGACATATTTATTTAAGAATATCCACTTACAAATATATCTATTTTGTGTCAAGCACATTGCTAGCCCCTGGAACTACATTAATAACAGCAGGCTTGACCCTGTTCTCATTACATAGGTAAATATAAATAATAACTAATACTTTTGATATCCTTCTGTTTTGCCATAGAAGTACCAAGTGCTTATTATTGATAGAGATGTATTGGGCAAGCATTGATTGCAACTGGTGAGCTGATGATCAGTATTTTAACAACTTCTTGGCAATAAAAAGAGATATGACATTAACAGTTTTGATCGGTTGTAGCATTTCCAAAGATCTCTGCTAAGAATATTATTAAAAACAATAAAAATAAAAATAATTGAAAATAACAGAGCACACTGAAGACTTACATCTACACAAAACTTATTGATGTTTTTCTTTGAGCTTTATTTATACTGCTAGAATTTGGAGCACCTACAATGTCCTTGAGTAGGCAAATGGAGGAATAGACTATGGTTCATACAAAAAGCACAATATTTTATTCTAAAAAAGGAGTGGACTATCAAGTCATTAACATAAATGAAAGAACTTAAACATAAAAGAAACCATTATAAAAAGTCAATATACTGAGGCTGGGGATGTGGCTTAGTTGGCAGAGTGAGTGCTTGTCATGAATGGAGCCCTGGGTTCAATACCCAGCACCACATAAGACAGGAATGGTTGGTCGTGTCTGTAATCCCTTTGTTTGGGAAGTAGAAGAAGGAGGATAAAAACTTCAAGGTAATGATCAACTACATATTGAGTCATAGCGAGTTTGAGACCAGCTTGGACTAAGACTTTGTCCCAGCAATAGCAAGTCTACATACTACATGATTTCAACTTTTGTTGTTCTTTTCAGTATTCACCATGTAACCGAGATTGCCCCCAAATTCTAATATTCCTGAGGTGGTCCTCCATCTCCCAAGAGCTTAGACACAGGTATGTGCCACCATACTTGGCTCAGATTGTTTGACATTCTGGGAAAGGCAAAAGTATGGAGGTAGAAGAATAGGTCAATGGTTTCTTGGGCTTATGGAGGAGGGAGAAGTGAGACATTATGCATTCAATGGACATTATGAATAATAATAATAAGTTAATGTATGTCTGCTCACCAGTTGTAACCAGTGTACAATTCTGGTGAGATAGTTGAAAATGGCAGTGTAAGCATGTGTATGGCAGAGGACATATGAGAAATTTTTACATTCTCCTCACTTTTTTTGTGACCTTAAAATTATAAGCAAAGTATCATGATGGAGGAAGGCCTGCTTTTGGTGGGTCTTATCTATCGTAGAATTGACCTATAATTCTAATTATTCCCAGACTTTACTAGGTTATGAGACATTTTTTTTTGAGACAGGGTTTCTCTGTGTAGCCTTGGCTATCCTGGATTCACTTTGTAGACAAGGCTGGCCTCAGACTCATAGAGATTCACCTGTCTCTGCCTCCCCTAGTGCTGGGATTACAGGTATGCGCCACTGGGCCTGGTGGTTGTGAGACTCTTTTTTTTTTTTTCTGGAGATTTTTAATATATTGGAATGAAAGTTGGAATGAAAGACAGTCTAGCTATATATACAGTCACAATCCAGCACATTTTGGATTTGTCTGAGTTACAAATATTAATTGTATTTTATTATCTTACTACAACAGAGGGGAACTATTAGTCATATTGAAAAAAAATCCTGCCGGAAAAACTTTCAGATGTTTTAAAAAATCATGTAATACGTATATGTATGTTTATTTCTACATATATACATACACATATAGCTGTGGATATACATAGATAGGCATATTTAGCTTCCACAATCTTGACTTGAGTTTTAAAAGTTTAAAAGTTCTCTCCACATTAATTATGAGGGTTTTGCCTGTTCACCCTGGAACCTTCTGAATCAATTATCTTTGTGGAAGTGGGCAACGAATGCTAAGCTCATTTGTCTTCATTTTTCAGGGAGAAGAAAGCATTCTCAGTAGGTCTTACACTTAGTAATGCCCTCTAAAGGTCACGTGACCTGTACCTTCCTAGTGACCTCCACCTAATACATCTAATATGGACTGCACAGTAATTTATGAAAAGTGAACCTTTTCATGGGTATTTCATGGCTGTAATTATTAATGAAAGCCAACTACAAATAGATGAATGGAAACACCTTTCTTGGAAACAAGCTTAACAAAAGATGAAAAAAAATCACTGTAAGTCAAAACTGCCTTAGCAAATATTCTAAATCCCCTCTTTGTTTTTTAAATAAAACGTTTCTTTCTTTTTTTTTTTGAGTGCATATGTTTTTAAGGTTGGCCACTCTGTATTAGATAACAGGTACTGGGTTCCATTCCATGTTTGTGCTTATACATACACACATACATAGACACATACAGGTAATTCATTAGAGAACATCTGTGATTATGGTGTCAGGCATGAAACGTGTACATAGACACATACAGGTAATTCATTAGAGAACATCTGTGATTATGGTGTCAGGCATGAAACGTGTACAGATATGTGCATCTTTCATTCACTAGTGAGAAAAACACTCCATGCATCACTAATTTTTCATAGAAAAGAGCATATTTGGTTGTGAGACTCTTTTTTT
>REGO01001304.1:83829-104270 GCA_010120015.1 Rhombomys opimus
TTTATTGAGTTCTTTCACCAGTTTTATTGTATTTACTTGTGCTGCTTTGAGAGCTTTATTTTCCTTCTTTAAGGCCTCTATCATTTTCATAACCTCAGATTAAATTTTTTTTTCTTGTACTTTGGGTGTGATGGTATCTCCAGGGCTTGCTGTGGAAGGACCACTGGTTTCCAGCAGTGCCATATGGCCCTGAGTTTGTTGCTTGTGTTCTTACACTGTTCTCTAGATATCTGGTTGACTCTGGTATTAGCTGGCCTGGTGGTTTCTCTGCTGGGTTCACTGTCAATGTCAACAGTCTACAGATTGGGAAAAGATCTTCATCAATCCTACATTCAACAAAAGGGCTAATATTTAAAATATGTGATGAACTCAAGAAATCAAACACCAATAAACAAAATAAACCAATGAAAAAATGGGACATTGAGCTAAACAAAGAATTATCATCAGCAGAATCTTGAATGGCTGAGAATCACTTAAAGAGATGCTCAACTTCCTTAGTAATCAGGGAAAAGCAAATCAAAATGACTCTGAGATGCTATCTCACAGTGGTCAAAATGGCTAAGATCAAAATCCGAAGTGACAGCATATGTTGGCAAGGGTGTAGAGAAAAGAGAACACTCCTCCATTGCTGGTGGGAGTGCAAACTTGTACAACCAGTTTCGAAATCAATCTGGCGCTTTCTCAGAAAATTCGGGATAGCTTTATGTCAAGACCCAGCTATACCTCTCCTGGGTATATACCCAAAAGGCATTCCATCATACAATATGGACACTTGCTCAACTATGTTCATAACAACTTTAGTCACAGTAGTCAGAATCTGGAAATGATCTAGATGTCCCTCAGTTGAAGAATGAATAAAAAAACTATGTTATGTTTACACAATGGAATACTACTCAGCTATTAAAAACAAAGCAATCATGAAATTTTTAGGCAAATGGATGGAACTAGAAAAGATCATCCTGAGTGAGGTAACGCAGCACAGAAAGACATACATGGTATGTGTTCACTTATAAGTAGATTCTAGCCAAATTGTACAGAATGGGCATAATTTGAGGCACAAGCACAAATAAGATAACATTGAGGATCCATAAATCTCATTTGGAACAGAAGATAGAATAAACGGAGGTAGTGATTAAAGAGAGAGTATAAGGTAGGATTAAGGGCATAGAGAGTTAAGAGGGTGGAGATCAGATTTGGGGAAAGTGAAGGTGAAAGGACAGAAGGCCTGGAGAGAAAAGAGAAACTGAGGGTGAGTGGATCTCTGTGACAAGCTGAAGACCTAAGTCAGGGTAGGATCCTGGGAGGGTATGAGGGGAATTCAAGCAAAGACTCCTAGTAGCAGAGACCATAGAGACTGAAGAGGACACCCTCTAATTAGACTTGTCTTCTAGCAGAGGGAGGGGAACATCAACCCACCCACAAAACTTTGACCCAAAATTTATCTTGCCTACACGATATACAGGGACAAATAGAGAAGATAGAGCAGAGATTGAGGAAATGACCAACCAATGCTTGGTCCAACCAAAGACTCATTCTATCAGAGACTGACAACCCCTGATACAATGAAGGATACTTTGCTAAGCTTGTAGACTGGAGCCTGTCAGAGTTGTCCTCTGAGAGGCTCTACTCAACAGTATGTCAAAACAGATGCTGAAACTCACAGCTAAACATTGGGCGATATGTACGATGTCTGTGGAAAAGTGGAAGGAAAGAGAAAAGGACTGAGGTGACTAAAGTTCCACAAGAAGACCAACAGAGCCAACTAACCAGGGTCCAGAGGGGCTTGCTGAGACTGGAGCATCAACCAAGGACCTTGCATGAACTGGATGTATGCTCCCTAAAAAGATGTAGCAGATGGGCAGCTTAGGCTTCATGTAGTTCCTCTAGTAAGGGAAGTGGGGACTGCATTGGACACAGACTCACCTACTAGCTTTTGATCACTTCCCCCTGGGGGGATTGCCTTGCCAGGCTGCAGGGAAAGAAGACATGTTCAGTCCTGATGTAACTTGATGAGCTGGGGTGTATGGGAAAGGGAGCTCCCCTTGCGGGAAGAGAGAGTGGACTGGGAGACTACAGCAAGGATATAAAGTGAATTTTAGAAAGAGATACTATTGCTGTCTCTTCCATGGAGGGTCCTACTATGGAGGTGCATGGTTCATTTCTTTTGAATCTTTGGAAAATGGGAGTGGAAGCAGAGACTTATGTGAGGTGGTCTGTAAAGTGAAGTCGGGATTCAAAAGTGAAAGAATAAAGACTGAAGAGAAGAGAGTAGAAAAAGCTAGCACAGAGCATATTGTGGAAATGGCTTTTTAGCTCACAGGTGATTGTCCATTAGTCTGTCTGGAAGACAGGGAGATGGAGAAGTTCTGTTCTCTCTTCCTTGCCTCTACTCTGTTTAGCTTTCAGGGAGGATACATATGTTTCTCCAATGATGAGAAGATTTTAGGGTTTGGTAGCAACTATTGAGTGTCAGGTTCTAAACTCTGTCCACATTTGTTGATTAAGCAGTACATCACAATGGACCTAACTCAGTATTTCATATCACACTGGAGAAGTCATGTCATTCTAACTGGGCTAATTGGGTACATTTTGGATGAAGGATTGAGAGAAGTGGCTTATAGTTTATTTTTACTGGAGATTTTATTTTTCTGACACACAGGCTAGAGGAGTAGCTTCACACTGAACATCACATCTTATTTGTACAACAGAGGTTTGACATAAATTTATCTACTTCTACATTTGGGGTTTTTCCAATTAATTTTTATTCAGAGGCCAAGAAAGATGTGAAAGACCATGAAGTATGTTAAGATTGAACTTGCCTTATGAGCTTGTAATCTACAAGGTAGCAACTGCATCAATGTTAGGTAACTTATTGATTCTCACTGTCATATCCCATGAAATTTACTTATGTCCTAGGAGGAATGTGGATATAGTTTGAGATGATATGTGAAAAAGGCAGAGCACAAAGCATGGACCAGAGCTAACCCTGCAATAATCATGATAGGATGCCCTGAAAAGTGAGAGGACAAATGCAAGGCCTGGGGAAATCTGAGGGCTACAGCATCAAGATGGATAAAAGGAAAGTGAAAATTACACTATTAGGAGCTCCTCTTTGCCTGGGAGTTGCACTAAAAATAGTTGTCTAAGCCAAAGATATTGACATAATTTAAGCTTCACAAAGTCAGTGATCATAATTTATAGATATTTATGATCATATTAAAAAACTGGAATGCTTATTAAGATTAAAATCTCTGCACAATTTTTCTGGAAGGTGCTTATTTGCAGCTGGTAAATAAAATTCCTCATGGTGTATATTGATGTTATACAGTCAGATTCTATAATATTTAACAAATGTCCTTGGCTTTGAGTCTGTATTTGCTATATTTTATTTCACTTCATGTCAGTTGCAATTTCTTCTTGCACATTTTACATATGCAAACTCCTTTGGACAAAATGGCTAAGAAAAGATGGCAGTTTTGAATACTAATCCTGGGTTTAGATGTGAATATTTAATAATGTTTTAAAAACTTTTTATTTTTATTTTAATTTTTATTAATTACACTTTATTCACTTTGTATACCCCCATAAACCCCTCCCTCTTCTCCTCCCAATCCCATCCTCCCTCCCCTTTCTCCACACACGCTCCTCCCCAAGTCCACTGATAGGGGAGAAGACCTCCCCTCTTCTAACTTCTGGTCCTTGTCTATCAGTTCTCATCAGGAATGGCTGCATTGTCTTTCTTTGTGGCCTGGTAAGGCTGCTCCCCCCTCAGGGGGAGGTGATCAAAGAGCAGGCTAATCGGTTCATGTCTGGGACAGTCCCTGTTCCCATTACTATGGAACCCACTTGGACACTGAATTGTCATGGGCTACATCTGTGCAGGGGTTCTATGTTATCTCCATGAATGGTCCTTGATTGGAGTATCAGTCTCAGAAAACACCCCTGTGCCCAGAATTTTTGGTTCTGATGCTCTCCTTGTGGAGCTCCTGTCCTCTCCAGTACTTACTATTTTCCCCTTCTTTCATAAGCCTACCACAGAGGACCTCTGAAAGGCTCTACCCTGCAGGGTATCAAAACAGATGCTGAGACTTATGGCCAACCTTGGGCAGAGTGCTGGGAATCATATGAAAGAAGGCGTAAATACTAAAAGTTTAATCTTTAGCTGTTCCTTTCATTTGTTAAATTTTTTTTGGGGGGGCTGGTGGGTATAATTTGTATTTCCCATCTTTCTTGTATTAACTAGAATTCAAGTTTCCTTTATAAGGCAGTAATACACTATTAAATTTAAACGAAAGTATAAAAGGTACCATCTTGAATTGGGGTAATGCATAAGTGAAAATTTATTTATATTTTTATTAAGTATAATCACACACATATATAAACAGTTTATCACTGCAATTATACATGGCTCTATACATATGAAAGACCCAGATTGCGTTATCAGCATACAGAAAGATGAGGAACTTGGAGAAACTGCTGATATGGTACTCGTTGGTATATATATGTCTGTGTCTACTATATATATGTATCTGATTTGTTCAATTAATGAAATATTATCTCATTAATATTCCAACCTATGCAATTGGGATTAGTTAATTTACTCATATATAAGAAAGGAAGTATGAGTATGTTAGAGAATATAATGTCATTAAAAATAAAAATAAAATAAAATAAAATGAGACATTTATAGTATGTGGTAAAGAGGAATAAGTTTCAGCAATAATCTACCTGAGAAATAATTGTGACAACATCTGTAAATAATAAGGCACTGGATGGCTGCACTAAGAGGAAACGCTTTCTGACCAGCAGTATAGCAGGGTCTGCACAGTGACCAGCAGACAGAACTTTGGGTCCTAAAACACCAGTGATTGTGTTTCTCAGGTGAGAGGAAACCCCACAGTGTGGGATTCAATCAGCTTCAGGTCACACAGCTAAACCATGGAAGAGTTCCTGGTTCCACCAGGCACTTGGTCGCCAGGCCAGAGCCACATGCCAGCGTGCTGTGATCACTGTTCTAGTCTGAACTGTGGGCCCTACAACACCAGAGACTGGGATTTTCGGTCGAGAGATAACCCCACGGTGCAGGAAACAATTGTGACTGACCTTAGGTCACCCAGACAATCCCTGGAAAAGACCTGGGGTCTAGCGGGAGTCCAGCAGCCAGCCCAGAGCAGAGGCGCACAGTCACTAGCACAGAATCCTGCATGCATGCCTGACTCACTGCCCCAGACAGAACTGTGGGCCCCAGGGCACCAGAAACTGAGTTTCTCTATTGGGTGGAAACCCACAGTGAGGGGAACAGGAGGTCTGACCACAGATCAATCAGCCAACATCCCCTCTCCCCCTGAAAAGTTCTGGGGAAAACTTTCCAGGTTTCTCCAGATGCTTAGGCACCCAATCACCAGCAAGGCAGAGCCAGGCAGGCCAGTGCCTGCATGTTCTACTTGCCATCCTAGACAGAACTGTTGTCCAAAAATACAACAGTCTGAGTGTCCCTGTCAGGAGTAAACAGGACAGTGTGGAAAACATCAGGTCCAACACTCAGGACATCTAGCACCAGAAGAGTTTCTGGGTTCACACATGCTCTAGGCTCTGGCCTTCTACTGCAGGCATGAGTGCCTTGCTTACCTGCCATTGATTATGGCTAGGGCACTGAGGCACACAGCTCCAACCTCAAACCTACAAAAGCCTGAGAGCAATTGGACTAGCCCTCAGATGCTGATCCAAGGTGATACCAGTTATCCCTAGATAAACTGACGAAACCGTGGGACTCCTTGGTTCTTCAAAGGCCTCTGGCCAGGAAATACAGCTTAAGAACAGCAGCAGCAGCTCACTAAATTTAGAGCAAGAAACACAACAGCAGGGCAGTGGTCTCCAGGACTTCTCCTGATGAGAAGAGAGCCTTCCTGAACACCACAGTCACCTCACAAGTCCATATGCCTGAGGTGAAATGTGACAATTCCTGAGAAGCACCACCATTCAGTTGACCATACCCAAAAAGCTGAGGAGATCTCCTTCAGAACCCTGCCAAGGGGATTCTCCCCACCCCAGGACCCCAGCAGGCACCAGAAATTAACAGACAACACCTGAGACAGCCAGATGGGTAGAGGCCAGCATAAAAGCAAAACCAACAAAAGGCAAAGCAGTATGGCATTCCCAGAACCCAGTTATCCAGTGGCAAGTAGCCTTGGACACCCTAACATTAGTGAAATTCAAGAAGATGACCTTATGCTAATATGTTTATATGCTTCTATGCATTTTTGCTTATGAAGAGGTTAATGGAGGAAACAAATAAAATGCATAAAGAATTAGAGGGTGATGAAGTCAAACAGATTATAGCCATCCATAAAGAAATACAGGAAGATGCAGCCAAACAGTCCGTGGCTTTCGGAGAGGAAATGATTAAATCACTGAAAGAAATAAAAGAAACAGAGGAATGCTCAAACAAACAGCTGAAGGAACTGAAGGGAAAACAGGAAAATACAGTCAGACCAGTGAAGGAAATCAACAAAACAGTACAAGATCTGAAGATAGAATTGGAAAAATTAAAGAAAACATAAAGGAATACAGTGGTGGGCTCTTTGACCTCTCCACCCCCTTTGGGAGCAGCAGCCTTGCTAGAACACAGAGGACAACATTGCAGCCAGTCCTGATGAGACCTGATAAGCTAGGGTCAGAGGACCTCCCCTATCAGTGGACTTAGAGAGGGGCAGGGAGGAGATGAGGGAGGGATGGAGGGATTGGGAGGGAGTGAAGGAGGGGATTACAGCTGGGATACAAAGTAAATAAACTGTAATTAATATAAAAAATAAAAAATTAATTAAAAATGACAGAAAAAAACACAAATGGAGGAAATCATAGAGAGGGAGAACTTAGGAAAGAAAACAGGAACTACAGAGGTAAGCAGGAAGATACAATAGAAGAAATTGATGTATCCGTCAAAGAAAATAATAAATTTAAAACATTCCTGACACAAATCATCCAAGAAATGCAAGACAACATGAAAAGACAAAAGCTAAGAATTAATAGGAATAGAGGAAAAAGAGATTCCTGTCTCCAAGGCCCAGAAAATATTTTCAACAAAATCACAGAAGAAAATTTCCTGAACTTAAAGGAGAGGCCTATAAGAATACAAGATGCCTACAGAACACCCAATAAATTAGACCCAAAAAGAAAGCTGGTTTACCCTGTGTGGAATCTGCTCCATGAAAGTATGAAATCTCTAACAATTTTAGTATGTCAATCTGCGGAGAGGTTTTATACTGGAACATTATAAGTAATTATCCATGATGGGATCTTTTGTCAAGTACTCTCTGCATTAGGGCTTGAGTGATTGCTGGGAATGTGGAGGCAAAGGATATGTTATCTGCCAGGCAAGATTTTACAGTATAGTGAGAGATATAAATAGAAAAGGAGCCAGGCCATTATACTGTAGGAGTCAAAATTTATGACAGAGCGATGGATGCATGATTCTTTTACACACAAGGAAAAGCCAATTACTGCCCAATTACTTCCCTTCACAAGAACTAGTGTAATGTGTGTGTAATTCAGCATGGTCTAGTTCAGGGGATACATGACTTCCCTGTGGGGTGTCATCAAAGACAGGCTGTAAAATTCAGAAAGATAAGGGGAAAATTATGCCACGTGTGGCAGATCTAAGGGGTTATTGGGAGACCCTCACTGGGCCCCCATTAGAGCAGCTAAGTTGCCTCTGTCATGGGCAAGTAATGGATGGTTTGTAGATCTTGTTTGTACTTACACCAATTTCCCTGCTGTGGAGGAGGAGCAGTGCTGATGGTCTCATTGCTGATTTCATTTTTTTTTCTTCTTATACTCCCTCCATCGTCCCACTAGGTTTAGTGGCCTGGTCCTACATTTCAGGACCTCTGCAAGCTTGATTTTCTCTTTTAGACAGGATGAAAGGGGCTTAGCTCTTGTGCAAAAGCTTGTTTGGTTTATTTTTATATTCTTTCTGGATAAGTTTTATGGCAAAAATAACCTACTGCCAACTTTTTTTTAGTGCCTTCTCTTCAGACTCAAGGGACTTTTCTTCAGTCAGCAAAAAGATGCATCTTAGAAATAAAAAGCTACACATAAAAAATTCTTGTTTAGATAATGGCTTCAGAAACCTATTGGTGTAAGCTTCTGATAGGAACCAAAGTTAGAAGAAAAGAGAAACAGCACTACAAAATTCATTTATTGCTATTTTATGAAAGCAATTTGTGAGCATGATTTATAATACAAAATAATTCCGTCTTATGATGAAAACTAAAGAAGTCTTTTGTTCTTTCTATTTCCAAACTGATCAGTGTAGAAGGGACCCAATCTTTCAGCTATTTCTGTTGGCGTTTATTGTTATGTTTCAAAATATTATGCTAGCTTTTTAGTTTCCACACTGTAGATTAATGGTCTCCAAATACATCTACTTTCTTGTGCTTAGAATTTGTGAATGTTTTTTGTTGCATGGTAAGTTGATGGATAAACTTATAGCTTTCTGTTAGCTGACTAATAACCTAGGCTCACTTACATTATCCATCCATTGGTTCCTGAACATTCATGAGCTTCCTTTAAACACAGAAAGTATAAGAATAAAAATAGTAGCAGAGAGACTAAAAGGTCCCACTAGTTAAGGACTGGTGGCAGCCCCAGACGCTGGAAAAAGCTAGAGAACAGCTGAATATCTTAAAGTTTGTCATGTGAGACAAGTTTGTTTTTCTGATCCCCAGAGCTATAAGATACTCAGGTTACATTTATAGCACCCTCATGATTTACAAGTAATTGGTTGGATAGCAATCTATGCTAGCAAATACATTTTACATAATTTTGAATCCATTGGCAAAGCAACTTTAATTCATGGCATGCAAATACTGGGAGGTAGTTATTTCTTTGGTCCTGTGAACCTGTCTTTTACTGTAAATAAATTTCATTTTATGTTTTATTTGTTAATATGTTGTCTGCCTTTATATAATCTGTGTATCTGGAAATAATTTTGTTCAGATTTTAAAGTCTACAAGTGGCCCAATTTACTTTTTTCTGCTGCCTTTAGTTTTTTTAATTAAATTTTTATTTTTATATTACTTACTGCAGTCCCCTCCCTCCTCCCCTCCCAATCTCACCCTCCCCCCTTATCTCCTCCTATGCCCCTCTCCAAGTCCACGGATAGGGGAGGGAAGTCCTCCTGCCCTCCATCTGACCCTAACTTATGCAGTATCATCAGAACTGGCTGCACTGTCCTACTTTGTGGCCTGGTAAAGCTGCTCCCAATTTGAGGGAGGCAGTCAAAGACCTAGCCACTGAGTTCATGTCAGAGACTGTTCTTGTTCCCCTTACTAGGACACCCACTTGGTTACTGAGCTGCCATGGGCTACATCTGAGCAGTGGTTCTAGGTTATAACTATGAAAGGGTCTTGGTTGGAGTATCAGTCTCAGAAAAGACCCCTGTGCCAAAATATTTTGGTTCTGTTGCTATCCTTCTGGAGCTCCTGTCTTCTCCAGGTCTTACTATCTCCCCCTTCTTTCCTAAGATTCCCTGCACTCTACCCAAAATTTAAGAGTCTCAGTATCTGCTTTGATACAATGCTAGGCAGAGTCTTTCAGAAGTCCTCCGTGGTAGGCTCTTGTCCTTTTTCCTGTTTTCTCTTTTTTCCAATATTCATCCAATTTGTCTTCTGAGTTGGAATGATCATCTTACCCAGGGTCCTCCTTCTAGTTCGCCTTCTTTAGGTGTACAGATTTTTGTAGGTTTATTCTATATTATATGTCTAGTATCCACTTATAAGTGAGTATATACCATGTGTGTATTTCTGCTGCTGGGATACTTCACTCAGGGTGATCTTTTCTAGTTCCCACCATTTGCTTGCAAATTTCATGATTTCTTTGTTTTTAATTGCTGAGTAGCATTCCATTATGTAAATATACCACAATTTCTGTATCCATTCCTTCATTGAGGGACATCTGGGTTGTTTCCACGTTCTGGCTATTATGAATAAAGCTGCTACAAACATGGTTGAGCAAATGTCCTTGTTGTGTACTTGAACATCTTTTGTATATATGCCTAGGAGTGGTATAGCTGGATCTTGAGGAAGCACTATTCCTAGTTGTCTGAGAAAGCATCAGATTGATTTCCAAAGTGGTTGTACAAGTTGACATTCCCACCAGCAATGGAGGAGGGTTCCCCTTTCTCCACATCCTCTTCAGCATGCATTGTCACTTGAGTTCTTGATCTTAGCCATTCTGATGGGTGTAAGGTGAAATCTCAGAGTTGTTTTGATTTGCATCTCCCTAATGACTAAGGAATAGTGATACTTTAATTTCTTCCTTTCCGATTTGTATCCCTTTTATCTCCTTCATTTTGTTTATATGGTGGATCACATTGATGTATTTTCATATACTGAACCATGTTTGCATGTCTGTGATGAAGCCTTCTTGGTCATGGTGAATGATATATTTGACGTGTTCTTGGATTCAGTTTGCCAGTGTTTTATTGAGTATTTTTGCATCAATGTTTATAAGAGAGATTGGTCTTAAGTTCTCCTTTTTGGTTGGGTCTTTGTGTGGTTTAGGTATCAAAGTGACTGTGGCTTCATAGAATGAGTTTGGTAATGTTTATTCTGTTTCTATTTTGTGGAATACTTTGAAAAGAATTGGAGTTAGCATTGCTTTGAAGGTCTGGTAAAATTCTGCACTGAAACCATCTGGCCCTGGGCTTTTTTTGGAAGGGAGAATTTTGATATATTACTATTTTATCTTTCTACCAGATCATGTTTTAATTTTGGTAAATGTAATCTATCAAGAAAATTGTTCATTTTCTTTAGATTTTCAAATTTTGTGGCATATATACTTTTAAAGTAAGTCCTAATGTTTTTTGGATTTCCTCAGTGTCTATTGCTATGTCCCCCTTTTCATTTCTGATTTTTGCTGATTTGGATAGTTTCTGCCTTTTAGTTAGTTTGGCTAAGGGTTTGTCTTCTTATTGATTTTCTCAAAGAACCAGCTCTTGATTTCATTGATTCTTTGAATAGTTTTATTTGATTCTAATTTATCGATTTCAGGCCTGAGTTTGATTATTTCCAGCAGTTTCTTGGGTGTGTCTCCTTCTTTTTTTCTAGGGTTTTCAGGTAGGCCATTAAGTTGCTTGTATGAGATTTTTTTTTTTGAAGACACTTATTGCTATGAATTTTCCTCTTAGCACTGCTTTCACTGTGTTCCATAAGTTTGGGTATGTTATGCCTTCATATTCATTGAATTCTAGGAAGTCTTTAATTTCTTTCTTTATTTCTTCCCTGACCCAGCTGTCATTGAGTAGTGAGTTGTTCAGTTTCCATGAATATGTAGGCTTTTTGCTATTTCTGTTGTAGTGTGAGGTCCAGCTTTAATCCATCATCTTCAGATAAAATACACGGGATTATTCCAATCTTCTTGTATCTGCTGAGGCTTGCTTTATGACCAAGTATATGGTCTGTTTTGGAGAAGGTTTCATGAGTTGCTGAAAAGAAGGTAAATTCTTTGGTAGTTGGGTGAAAATACTATAGACATCTACTAGATCCATTCGATTTAGGACCTCCGTAAGTGCCTTTATTACCTTGTATAGCTTCTGTTGGGATGATCTGTCCCTTGGTGAGAGTGGAGTGCCACTATTAAGGTGTTGGGATCTATGTATGATTTCAGCTTTGATAATGTTTCATTTACGAATGTAGGCACTCTTGTATTTGGGGTATAGATGTTCAGAATTGTGATATACTCCTGTTGGAATTTTTTTTGTGAGAATGAAATGCCCCTCACATCTTTTTTGATTAATTTTGGTTGAAAGTCTATCTTATTAGAAATTAGGATAGTTACCCCAGCTTGTTTTCTGGGTCCATTTGCTTGAAAAACATTTTTCCAGCCCTTTACTCTGAGGTAGTGTTTATCTTTGTTGCAGAGATGTGTTTCTTGGATGCAGCAGAATGATGGATCCTGTTTCTGCAACCATTCTGTTAGTCTGTGTCTTTTTATTGGAGAGTTGATTCCACTGATGTTGATAGATCATTCTCTTGGTGATATTACTGTGATTCATTGCTTGTTTTCTTGCTGAGAAATTATCTGTATCCTATGTCTTCTTGGGTGGAGTTGTTTTCATTGGATTGGAGTTTTCCTTTTCCTTCTAGTATCTTCTGTAAACTGGTTTGCTCTGCAGATATTGCTTAAATTTAGTTTTGTCATGGAATATTTTGGTTTTTTTCCCATCTGTTTTGATTGAAAGCTTTGCTGGGTATAGTAGTCTGTGTTGGCGTCTGTGGACCCTTAAAGTCTGCATAACTTCTGCCCAGCCCCTTTTGGCTTTCATAGTTTCTGATGAAAAATCTGGTGTGATTCTGATAGGTTTACCCTTATATGTTACTTGGCTTTTTTCCTTGCTGCTTTTAATATCTTTTCTTTGTTCTGAAAATTTAGTGTTTTAACTATGATGTGACATGAGGAGTTTCTTTTCTGGCTTATTCTATTTGGTATTCTTTAGGCCTCTTGTTTGTTTATGGACATCTCTTTCTTTAAGTTGGGAATTTCTTCTATGATTTTCTTGAAAATATTTTCTGGATCTTGGAGCCTGGAATCTTCTTTTTTATCAATACCTATTATTCTTAGATTTCACCTTTTCATGGCATCCTTTATTTCTTGGATGTTCCGTGTTTGGGACTTTTCTGATTTTACTTTTTTCTTTCAGAGAAGTATTAATTTCTGCAAGTGTATCTTTAGCACCTGAGATTCTCTCTTCCATCTCTTGTATTCTACTGGTGATGCTTACCTTTGTGGTTCCTGATATTTTTCCAGCTCCAGAGTTTTCTCTGTTTGTGTTTTCTTTATTACTTCTAATTCTGTTTTCATGCCTTGCATCATTTCCTTCATCTGTTTGAATGTGGATTCCTGTCTTTCTTTTATGGTCTCTATATGCCACTAATTGTGTCTCTACTTGTGTCTCTATTTGTTTGGCTATATTTGCCTGTGTTTCTTTGAAAGATTTGTTCATTTCCTTTTTATTTGCATCCATTTGTGTGGCTATTTCTTAGAGAGATTTATTTGTTTCCTCTTTATGTACCTCTAATAACTGGATAAGCATAGCTTTAAAGTCATTTTCCTGTGTTTCCAATGAATTGAAATATCCATTGATTTTGGGGGGTTGCTGGTGGTGCCATGATGTCCTTATTTTTGTTGGGTGTGTTCTTAAGCCAACCTCTGGCCATCTGCTTATCTGTAACCTTCACTGTTTCTTCCTGGAGTTTGTACTTCAGACTGGATCCATCTTTCTCTGGTGTCTGGAGTATTCTTCAGGAAGAGAGAGGTACACTTGTTTTAGAGTGTGTGTTGGTGTTTCAGCTATTCTAAAAGAGGAAGAGCTGCTAGCGCAGAATCACAGTTGTGGGGTAGGAAGAGTGCTTTTGTGTGTGGAAGTGTATCTTGAAGGAGCGAGTGCTAGAGAGTGTGGATGCTTCGAATGTGGTGGGGGGTGCAAGCACAGGAGGGGATGCAGATGCTAGCGCTCGCTGTTGGTGGGCCCAGGCATAGCAGGCACAGTTTGTGGGAGCAATGCACCTGTGCTGATTTCCTGAATATCTCAGTGGTCTACAGTCCTGTCATACTGTCATTCTGGTATTAGGTTCTTTCTAGGCTCCAGAAGTTGATTGCCTGGACTTCACTGGTAGACCCACAGAGCAAGGGCTTCAATGTTGATAATTATGTCCCAAGAATCCCTATGTTGCTGCAGAACTTGGGGGCTTGTGTTCCAGTCCACTGGGAGTCCAGCCACCGTGGCAGAACTAGGAGGCTGCTGGCACACATGCCTTTTGGTAGGTCCTGGGGAGCCGCGGGCCTGGTTGGCCTGGTGGGCGCTGCCAGTACTGCGCTCTGTGCTAGGAGCTGTGGGCAGTGTGGACTGGGCACTGCTGCGCTCTTTGTCAGGCTCTGTGGTCCACCTCTGCAGCTTCTGCTTCTGTCAAGGAGGGAGAAGAGAGGCCTGTTGTGGGGAAATGCCAGAGGAGTGAGTGTTCTCTGTCTCAAATCTCAAGCAGCGTGTTCTGTGCTAGGAGCAGCCAGCACTGTGCTCTGTGCTAGGAGCTGTATGCACTACAGACTGTCTTAGCTGCCTCTACTGCTGCTTTTGGTGCCTCTGCTGTTTCCTCCGCTGCTGTCTCCACCCATTAAAGGGAAAGTGCCTGAGAATTGAGTACCCAGGAGAAGTCCACGGAGAAGTCCATTGTTGACCTGTATCCTATTGGTCTCAGTTCAGGGTTTGTCCTGTTTCTTCCTGGAAGCCTCAATGTTGTTTTGGGTCAGCTGATACTCTACTCACCAATTTTGGAGTTTTAGATCCTTTGTCCCTCAGATATGGGACACATCTTGGATTCATTTGCCTTTAGTTTTTTAATGTTTTGTTTTGCTATCTTGGAGATTTCAACTTTTGTATTACATTTTATTGTCAATTTTATTTTAAAATTTTTCTTTAATTTTAATTTAACAATCATTTATTTTAAAATGACCTTTATTTGACTTATACCCTATTGCAAAAATTCCCCTCCTCCTGTTGTGGATACAAACATGTTTTTGTTTTGGTCCCATGTGTGGGATGTGGGACTTATTCAGATGGTCCACAGCAGCAGACTCTTTGCCTCATGTGGGCTCTGAGAAGAGCTCATTGCCAGCTGCAGATAGTTTAAATCTGAGGATTCTGGAGAAAGAATAAATGCCAGGGCCCAGAAAGAAGAGCGAAAGAATAATGCTGCTCCTGCTTTTCTCTTGCTGCGCCTGGTTGCTGTTGTGAGAGAAGAAGTTGGAGATCTCCTGAAATGAGGATTGGACTAGCTCCAAGGGACCTAACTACCCTAACCAGCAGGAAGCAGCTAAGAGAACTGACCCCTCCCCTTTCCTACTAACCCTTTCTCTGTCCTACCTGGTGTTGGAATGTTGGAAGAGATTGGGGTGGAGTGGGGAAAAAAGATAAGAAACATAAATAAAAAAGTTTTTTTTTTTTTAATTATGCCATCTCCCCTCCCCACTTTGTGTCATATGGTTCTTCTCTCTCTGAAGATACAGACTATAGGTTTTTGTTATCTTAGTTTCTTTCTCTATTAGGTTTCTCTGGAGCAGTTTCTCCACCTTCCTAATGCTGTAACCCTTTAGCACAGTCCAACCATAAAATTATTTCATTGCTACTTCAGAACTGTAATTTTGCTACTGTTATGAGTTGTGATGTAAATATCTGATATGCAAGATATCGATGTGTGACCCTTGTGAAAAGGTTTGATCCCCAAAACGACCACGACCTACAGGTTGAGAACCACTGCTATAGAGGAAAAGAACATTGCAGAATGAACATGGGTTGCAAATGGAATTCATTAGAATGGAATTCATTAGAATGGCTTTCAAGGTGCACACTGGGTAGTTCAATGGCTGTCCATTTTTCTGGTAAGGCTGAAAAATCAGTCCTAAGTCTATGATACTAAGTGCTTCAGCTTTCCCAATCTGGTACTAAAAAGATTCCTAGAACAATACTAGTCTTTCATTGTCATTGGAAGAGTTGGGTTCCAGTGTCAGTAGAAGATGGCAGCCATTGCATCAACAGAGGAGACACTTTCTGCAGCAAAAGCACCTCTGCTTTTCTTTCAGATCTGCTTACTTCTGGGCTACTTCTGCCAAGTGCCACCACTTTGGAGGAAGGCCCGACTTCTCAGTTAATCCTTCCAGAAAAATGTCTCCAAAGACCCTCAGAGAGGCATGATTCTTACTTTCTTCTAGATTCAATCAAATTGACAACCAATTTTAACATCACACCCTCTGATGTAGGTGTGTGAGTGTGTATATGCATATATGTTTATGATGTGTGTATGTGCACATGTGTGTGAATGCATTAATATGTGTGTGTTTGCTTTGCATTAGCATTTTCTCCCTTGGAAGGATTTTTTTCTGAAATCTTTGGAGATCTTTAGTAATTCCTAAGTAGCAGTGCCTAGAACACATACTAGGAGTTGTGGTTCTTAAATAGAGCTTGTCTAGGGTGACTGGAAGGGAGCTTCTGTTGTGCTGAGGACACTGACTCCATATCTCAGTATTTTCTCTTATTCTATAAATTTCCCAAGAGAACTCCCAAATATCCTGATGTGTGGCAAGCTGAATTTTCCTTCAGTTAACACTTTTGCTTCTGGTCCACGCTCCTCTTCATCTGACCCTCTGGTCCAGAGTTTGCTTTTGCAGCCCTTGCTCCTCTTACAGGCAAAGCAGAACTTGTGCGACTATGGGAGTAGATGTGCAGTTTAGGGTCTTAATATTTCTTCTGTAGACAATTGCTTATTTTTTTATTTTTACCTTTACTCCTATCTTCAGAAGTACCAGAAATGTTTAATTCCTGAGTCTGGAGTGCACATAAAGTTAGGATGGCATTTTAGCTTCCTTCCTTTCTATGTTCCTTAGTCAGCAGCCTTTCAGCTTGCTTTGGATGGTTGCATTTATCATCACCTGTCTGTCATCTTTGCTTTTAGCCTTTAAGTAATGATTCTGACCACAGAAAGGAAAGGAGCATGAAGTATACAATGTAATAGAATAAATAATTTTAAAGTGACAGGAGTCTAACCACCACTCTTCTCAATATATAGCACATATATCTGTTTGTGATCTCATACTTTCTTTTAAGGACAACTATCTTTCAACATATGTGTTAATCACATTTGTGTGTGTGTGTGTGTGTGTGTGTGTGTGTGTGTGTATGTGTGTGTGTTTGTTTTATTTCCTCCTCAGTGCCTCTTTTAAGGACATGTCTTACTTTCTCCCATTTTGCAAGCTTGACATCAGTAGAATATATATGCTTTTATTTCTCTGATCAATCATTAGAATTTTGCATATTGTGAGTGACTAAAAACAAATATTATCCACTTTACTGAAATGAGTGTGCCATGGCTTGGCCAGACTAATGTTTGATTTCTTTCTTTCTAGCTTGCTTGCTGTCTTTCTTTCCTTATTTATACAGTATTCTGTCTGCACGTGTGCCTGCGGGCCAGAAGAGGGCACTAGATCACTAGATCACATTATAGATGGTTGTGAGCCACCACATGGTTTCTGGGACTTGAACTCAGGACCTTTGAAAGTACAACCAGTTTTCTGGTACTGTTGCTCTTCTTGTGGGGTTCTCGTCCTCTCCAGATCTTACCATTTCCCACTACTTACATAAGATTCCATGCACTCTGCCCAACAGTTGGCCATAAGTTTCAGAGTCTGCTTTGATAGTCTGCAGGGCAGAGCCTTTCAGAGGCCCTCTGTGGCAGGTTCCTAGGTTGTTTCCTGTTTTCTTCTTCTTCTGATGTCCATCCTCTTTACCTTTTGGGATGGGGATTGAGCATTTTAGTCAGAGTCCTCCTCTTGATTAGTTTCTTTAGATGGACAGATTTTAGGTTTATCCTATTAGTCTATATGAGTGAGTATATACCGTGTGTGTCTTTCTGCTTCTGGGACAGCTCACTCAGGATGATCCTTTCCAGGTCCCACCATTTACCTGCAAATTTCATGATTTCCTTGTTTTTCATTGTGTAGATGTACCACAATTTCTGCATCCATTCTTCAGTTGAGGAGCATCTGGGCTGTTTCCAGCTTCTGGTCTTCCCAGAGACTCATACTCCAACCAAGTACCATGCATGGAGATAACCTAGATCCCCTGCACAGATGTAGCCCATGGCAGTTTAGTGTCCAAGTGGATTACATAGTAATGGGAAGAGGCACTGCCTCTGACATGAACTGATTGGCCTGCTCTTTGATCACCTCCCCCTGAGTGGGGAGCAGCCTTACCAGGCCACAGAAGATGACAATGCAGCCACTCCTGATGTGATCTGATAGACTAAGATCAGAAGGAAGGAGAGGAGGACCTCCCCTATCAGTGGACTTGGGGAGGGGCATGGGTGAAGATGTGGGATTGGGAGGGGAGGAGGAAGGGGCTTAAGGGGGGATACAAAGTGAATAAAGTGTAACTAATAAAATAAAAAAAAGAAAGTACAACCAGGGCTCTTAACCTCTGAGACATCTCTCTAGCCCTCTCTATTTCTGTTTTTTTTTTAAACTTCAATTTTTTGTCTGCTGTACCCTTTCTCATTTTGAGCCATCTGTCCAGCCCCCAGTATTTCTGCTTTTTTTTAACTTCTAAATTTCTCTTTAGTTCTTTGTTTATTCTACCCTTTCTAATTAGGTTTGCACCTTAAAAAATCCTATATAACTCCTTTATTTCTTTTTCATAACCACAGAAAGCAGCTCCTGACAGATTTTCTCCAGATACCAAAAAGCTGTATACTGTCAGATAGCTGACAGGCCCCAAAATTAAAGTTATTATTGTTCTACCTGCAGAGGGGATAGAAATTGCCTATTTGATTTTTTAAATTGAAAATAGAGTTTTAATACAATATATAATGATCTCCTCTTTCCCACCTCCTCCCAGACCCTTTCTAGTTCCTCACCCTTCCAAATACACATCTTTTCTTTCTTTTTCTCATTAGAACAAAAACAGATCTAAAAAAAAGAAAGAAACTGACCAGAATAGACCCAAACAGATAAAAAAGGAAAAGCACAAAAACCACTTACAGCTACACAGACACACAGACACACAGACACACAGACACACAGACACACACACACACACACACACACACACACATTTACAAACACAGAAAACCCATAAAAGTAAAATGGAAAACCATAAGATATAAGCAAAAGATCTGTAAGAAAAAAAAAATCTCAGAGAAAGCATTGTGAGACAAAAATCCTCAAAAAATACAATTGAGTTAATTTTGTGTTAGCTAGTTACTGCTGGGCATAGGGCCTTCCCTTAAGTGTGTTTTTTTTATTCCCAGTGAGACTTGGCTGGAGAAAACTAAATTTTCCTTTGCAAGTTATCATCAGTTTGAGATAGCTTCGAGGCTGGGGCTAGAGGCTTGTGTTTACATCTCCTTTCAGTGCTGGGCTTAGATCTGTCCAGGCCTGTGCATGCTGTCACAGTCTTTGTGGGTTCATATGTGTATCAGTCATGTTGTATCTAGAAGGCCCTGTTTTCCTTGTGTCCTCCATTCTCACTTGCTCTTAAAATTTTTCCAAAATTTTTCTTAAAATTTTTCTCTTTTACAGATTTCTCTCAGCTCTGAGGAAAGGAATTTGATGGAGACATCCCATTTAGGGCTGAGTGTTCTAAGGTCTCTTAGTCTCTGCATATTGTCCAGTTGAGGGTCTTCAGATTTGTTCCTATCTGCTTCAGAGGAAGCTTCTGATGATGGCAAGCAAGTCACTGATCTATGAATATAGCTGAATGTCATTTGGAGTCATTTTGTTGCTATATTCCTTTAGCATAACAGCAATATTTGGTTTTACTCTAGGTTCGTGGCTTAACCAGGTCAGTGATTACCTGATCATTGTTGGATGTGTGTTTCACCTCCTGGAATGGGCCTTAATTCCAATCAGATGCTAATCGGTTACTTCCAGAACTTTGTGCCACGATTGCATCCTTGTAGACCGCAGGGTGTGTGTATACAGTTTGTACATGGGCTGGTGTTTGTCTCTGGTAGTGTGCAGAGTGCCTTCCAGTACTATGAACACTAGTCAGTATGGGTAAAAGCTCGACGTAGTCACCAGACCCACCACTCTACGTTCAATGAGTTGTGTAGATTTTGTCTTCACCAATAAAACCTTACCGTAACTTTTTTTGCATGTGTGTGTTTCAGGGGTTAGTAGGTATGTCCTATATTCACGTTGACCCGTAATTATTAAAATATGATCTGGTCAGTTGTGGTGGTATACCCTATGGTCCTAGTATTGCATACGTGGAGGCAGGAGGAGCATGAATTCCACTCCAGCTTGGCTTCACAACAAGAATCTGCCTCAAAAGAAGAGAAAAGGAAAGGGAGAAAAAGAAAGCAAACCTGGTAACATAGCTATGGAGATGATTTTATTTTCGTTTAAGATAGTCTTTACACGTATTTTATTCTTTGTAAGTTTCATATACGCATATATAGTAGACTGCATATGAATATGCATATCTATTCCATATTCTCGGTATTCCCACTTGCAACTTCCACCAGATTTCCCTCAACAATCTGCTTTCTAAATTAATATCTTTTTGGCTTTGAGATACATATGGTTCAATTAGCTCTGCCTATGAGTGCAGAGATGAGGTATTATCCACTAGGCATGGGCAACTTGCTAGTGCACACCCTCAAAGAAAAGTGACTATCCTTCCTTGAGTAGTCACCAGCTGCCAATAGCTTGTCCATTAGAGGTGGGTCCTCAAGAGCTCTTCTACATTTCAGGCTTGAATTTTCTTTTTAATTTTACATATTTATTGGAATGTTTTACTACATTTTCTTTTTTGGAAGGATATACCATTTTTTTAATTAGTTACACTTTATTCACTTTGTATCCTCCCTTAAGCCCCTTCCTCCTCCCCTCCC
>REGO01001305.1:92813-115489 GCA_010120015.1 Rhombomys opimus
ATTAGGATTAGGTTAGTGTTAGGTTTAGGATTAAGGTTAGGGCAAGAGGTTAGGGTTAGGGTTCGAGTTAGGGTGAGGCTTAGTGGTAAGGGTTAAGGGTTAGGGTCAAAAGTAGGGGTTATTGTTAGGCTTAGGGTTAGGAGTTAAGGTTAGGTTTGGGGTAGGGTTAGATTAGGGTTAGGGTTAGGGCTAGGGTTAGGACTAAGTCTAAGTTTAGGGTTAGGACTAGGTTTAGGGCTAGGGTTAGGGTTAGGGTTAGTGTTAGAGCTCAGACTAGGGTTAGGGTTAGTATAAGGGCTAGGTTAGGGTCAGGGTTAGTGTTAGAGCTCAGACTAGGGTTAGGGTTAGTATAAGGGCTAGAGTTAGGGTTAGTGCTAAGTCTAGGGTGAGGATTAGGGTTAGAGTTAGGGCTAGGCTTAGGGTTAGGGCTAGGTCTAGTGTTATGGTTTAGGGGTATTGCTATGTTTAGGGTTAGGTTTAGGGCTAGGGCTAGGTCTAGGGCTAGGGTTAGGGGTATGGCTATGTCTAGGGTTAGGGTTAGGTTTAGGGCTAGTGCTAGGGCTAAGTTTAGGGCTAGGGTTAGGGTTAGGGCTAAAGCTAGGGCTAGGGTTAGGGTTAGGGCTAGGGTTAGGGCTAGGATTAGTGTTAGGCCTAGGATTAGGTTTAAGGTAAGGTTTTGAGTTAGGGTTAGGGTAAGATTTAGGGTTAGGGCTACGGTTAGTTTTAGGGCTATGGTGTGGGTTAAGTCTAGTGTTAGGGTTAGGGCTAGGTTTAGGGTTAGGGTTAGGGCTAAGGCTAAGTTTATGGTTAGGGCTAGTGTTAGGGCTAGGGTTAGGGTTAGGGCTAGGGCTAGGGGTATGGTTAGGGCTTGGGCTAGTATTAGGGTTAGGGTTAGGGCTAGGGTTAGGGCTAGGGCTAAGTTTAAGGTTAGGGCTATGGTTAGGTCTAAGGCTAGTGTTCGGTTTAGGGCTAGAGGTAGGGTTAGGGTTATTGTTAGGTCTAGGGTGAGGGTCAGTATTAGGGTTAGGGTTATGGTTAGGGTTAGGGCTAGGGTTAATGTTAGGGCAAGGGTGTGGCCTAAGGCAAGGGTTAAGTTTACTGCTAGGGCTAGGGCTACGGTTAGTGTTAGGGTTAGGCTTAGGGCTAGGCCTAGGGTTAGGGTTAGGGCTAGGGTTAGGTCTAAGACTAGGGTTAGGGTTAGGGCTAGGGCTACCATTAGGGTTAGGGTTAGGGCTAGGATTAGGGGTAGGCCTAGTGTTAGGGTTAAGGTAAGGTGTCAGCCTTACCTTAGGTTTAGGATGAGGGTTAGGGTTAGAGTTGGGGTTAGGATGAGAGATAGGGTTTGCGTTAGGGTTAGGGTTATGGTTAGATTTAGGTTAAGGGTTAGGTTTATGTTTAGGGTTAGGGTTAGGTTTAGGGATAGGTTTAGGTTTACGGTTAGGGTGAGTGTTAGGGTTAGGGTTACAATTAGGGTTAGGATTAGGATTAGAGTTAGGGTTATGGCTAGAATGAGGGTTAGGGTTAGGTTTAGGGTTAGGGTTAAAGTTAGGGTTAGGGTTTGGTTAGGGTTAGTGTTAGTGTTAGGGTTAGGTTTAGGTTTCGGGTTGGGTTTAGGGTTAGGGTAAGGGTTAGGGTAAAATGAGGGTTAATTTTAGGGTTAGGGTTAGGGTTAGGTTTATGGTTAATGTTAGGTTTAGTGTTAGTGTTAGTGTTAGGGTTAGGGTTAGGGATAGGGTTAGGGATAGGCCAGGGTCAGGGTTAGGGTTAGGGTTAGTGTTAGGGTTAGGGTTAGGATGAGGTTTAGGTTTAGGGTTAAAATGAGGGTTAGGATTAGGGTTAGAATGAGGGTTAACGTTAGGGTTTGGTTCGGGTTAGAGTTAGGGCTAAGGTTAGGGTTAGGTTTAGTTTTAGGTTTAGGGTTAGGGGTAGAGTTAGGGTTAGAATGAGAGTTAGGTTTAGGACTAGTGTTAGGTTTAGGATGAGGGTTAGGGTTAGGGTTAGGGTTACGGTTACGGTTACGGTTAGATTTAGTTTAAGGGTAAGGTTTATGTTTAGGGTTAGGGTTAGGTTTAGGGATAGGTTTAGGATTAGGGTTATGGTGAGGATTAGGGTTATTGTTAGGTTTAGGGTTACAATTAGGGTTAGGATTAGGGTTAGATTCAGGGTTATGGCTAGAATGAATGTTAGGGTTAGAGTTAGGTTTATGGTTAGGGTTAGGGTTACGGATAGAGTTAGGGTTAGGGATAGGCCAGGTTTAGGGATAGGGTTACGGTTAGGTTTAGGGTTAGGATGAGTTTCAGGTTTAGGGTTAAAGTGAGGGTTACGGTTAGGGTTAGGGTTAGAATCATGGTTAGGGTTAGTGTTAGGGTTATGGTTTGGATGAGGGTTAGGGTTAGGGTTAGGGTTAGGGTTAGAATGATGGTTATGGTTAGGGTTAGGTTTAGGGTGAGGGTTAAAGTTAGGGTTAGGGTTAGGGTTTGGTTAGGGTTAGGGTTAGGGTTAGGGTTCAGGATACGCCAGAGTTAGGGTTAGGGTCCGCGTTATAGTTAGAATTACGCTAGGGTTAGTATTAGGGTTAGGGTTACGGTTAAGGTTAGGGTTTTGGTGACGGTTAGTGTTAGAGTTATGGTTAGGGTTAGGGTTAGGTTAGGGTTATTGTTAGGTTTTGGGGTAGGTTGAGGTTAAGGGTTAGGTTTAAAATGAGGGTTAGGGTTCGAGTTTGGGTTAGGGTTAGGGTTAGGATGAGGGTTAGAGTTAGAATGAGGGTTAGGGTTAGGGTTAGGGTTTGCGTTAGGGTTAGTGTTATGGTTAGAGTTAGGGTGAGGTTTAGGGTTAGGGTTAAAATGAGGGTTAGGGTTAGGGTTAAGGATAGGGTTAGGATGAGGTTTAGGTTTAGCATTATGGTTAGGGTTAGGTTAGGGTTAGGTTTAGGGTTATGGTTATGGTTAGGGGTAGGGTTTGGGTTAGGGTTAGGGTTAGGGTTAGGTCAGAGTTAGGGTTAGGGTTCAGGTTAGCATTTGGGTTAGGGTTATTATTATGGTTAGGGTTGGGTGAGGGTTAGGGTTAGGGTTAAAATAAAGGTTAGGGTTAGGGTTAAGGTTAGGGTTAGGGTTAGGTTTAGGGTTAGAGATAGGCCAGAGTTAGGGTTAGCGTTAGTGTTATGTTTCTAATGAGAGTTAGTGTTGGTGTTAGGGTTAGAATGAGGTGTTTACGGTTAAGGTTAGGGTTAGGGTTAAAGTTAGGGTTAGCGTTAGGTTAGGGTTAGTGTTAGCGTTAAGGTTAGGGTTAGTTTAGGGTTAGGTTGGGGTTAGGGTTAGGGTTAGGGTCAGGGTCAGGGTTAGGCCAGAGTTAGGGTCAGAAGGTTAGTGTTAGAGTAGGGTCAGGGTCAGGTTCTGGGTTAGGTTTAGGGTTAGGGATAGGGTTAGGGTTAGTGTTTGGATGAGTGTTAGGGTTAGGGTTAGGTTTAGGGTTAGGTTTAGGGTTAGGTTTAGGGTTAGGCTAGGGTTAGGGTTAGGGTTAGGATTAGGATGAGGTTTAGGTTTAGGGTTAAAATGAGGGTTAGGGTTAGGTTTAGGGTTATAATGCGGGTTAGAGTTAGTGTTAGGGTTTCGGTTCGAATGAAAGTTAGGTTTAAGTTAGCGTTAGGGTTAGGGCTAGGGTTAGGGTTAGGGTTAGGATTCAGCATAGGCCAGCATTAGGATTAGGGTCCGCGTTAGGGTTAGAATTAAGCTAGGGTTAGTGTTAGTGTTAGTGTTAGGGTTAGGGTTATTGTTAAGATGAGGTTTAGGGTTATGGTTAAATTGAGGGTTAGGGTACGGGTTTGGGGTCGGGTTCGGGTTAGGGTTAGGGTTAGAATAAGGGTTAGGGCTAGGATTATGTTTAGGATGAATGTTAGGGTTAGGGTTAGGATTATGGTTAAGGTTTGGTTTAGGATAAGGGTTAGGGTTAGGGATAGTGTTAGGGTTAAAATGAGGGTTATGGTTAGTGTTAGGGTTAGCGTTATGGTTAGGTTTAGGTTTAGGATAAGGGTTAGGGTTAGTGTTAGGTTTAGGTATGGGTTTAGGGTTAGGGTTAGGTTAGGCCAAAGTTAGGGTTAGGATTATGGTTAGGGTTACGGTTAGAACAAAGTTAGGGTTATGGTTAGGGTTAGGGTTAGGGTTTGGGTTAGGGTTAGGTTATGGTTAGGGACACGGTTAGGGTTAGGGTTAGGGTTAGCGTTTGGAGGAGGGTAAGGGTTAGGACAGAGTTAGGGTTATGGTTAGGGTTAGGGTTACGGTTAGGGTTAGGATGAGGTTTAGGGTTACGGTTAAAATGACAGTTAGGGTTAGGGTTAGGTGTCGGTTTAGGGTTAGGTTAGGCCAACGTTAGGGTTAGGGTTATGGTTAGGGTTACAGTTAGGACAAAGTTAGGGTTATGGTTAGTGTTAGGGTTTGGGTTAGGGTTAGGTTATGGTTAGGGAAACGGTTAGGGTTAGGGTTAGGTTTAGCGTTTGGAGGAGGGTAAGGGTTAGGACAGAGTTAGGGTTATGGTTAGGGTTAGGGTTATGGTTAGGGTTACGGTTAAAATGACGGTTAGGGTTAGGTATGGGTTTAGGGTTAGGGTTAGGTTAGGCCAACGTTAGGGTTAGCGTTATGGTTAGGGTTACGGTTAGGACAAAGTTAGGGTTATGGTTATGGTTATGGTTTGGGTTAGGGTTAGGATTAGGGTTAGGTTACGGTTAGGGACACGGTTAGGGTTACGGTTAGGTTTAGCGTTTGGAGGAGGGTTAGGGTTAGGACAGAGTTTTGGCTAGGGTTAGGGTTAGGGTTACGGTTATGGTTAGGGTGAGGGTTAGGGTTACGGTTAAAATGACGGTTAGGGTTGGGGTTAAATTTAGGGTTAGGGTTAGGTTAATCCTAGGGTTAGGAATAGGGTTAGGGTTAGGATGAGGTTTAGGGTTAGGGTTAGGGTTAGGATTAAGGTTAGGGTCAGAGTTAGGGTTAGTGTTAGGGCTAGGTTGAGTGTTACGATTAGGTTTGGGGTTAGGATGAGGGTTAGGGTTAGAGTTAGGGTTAGGGTTAGCGTTATGGTTCAAGATAGGCCAGAGTTATTGTTAGGTTCCAGGTTATGGTTAGAATTATGCTAGGGTTAGTTTTAGGGTTAGGGTTAGCATTTTGGTGAGGGTTAGGGTTGGAGTTAGGGTTAGGTTAGGGTTAGGATGAGGTTCAGGGTTATGGTTAAAATGAGGGTTAGGTTACGGTTAGGATGAGGGTTAAGGTTAGAGGTAGGGCTAGGGTTAGGGTTAAGATTAGCATTAGGATTAGGTTTAACATGAGGGTTAGGGTTAGATTTAGGGTTAGGGTTAGGGTTAGAGTTAGGGTTAGCATAAGGTTGAGGTTTAGGGTTAGGTTTAGGGTTAGGGTTAGGGTTAGGGTCAGGTTTGGTTTAGGGTTAGGTTTAGGGTTAGGATTAGGGTTATGTTTAGGGTTAGGATGAGTTTTAGGGTTATGGTTAAAATGAGGTTAAGGTTTCGGGTTTAGTTTCGGGTTAGGGTTAGGGTTAGAATGAGGGTTAGTGTTAGGGTTAGGAGGAGGGTTAGGGTTAGACTTAGGGTTAGGGTTAGGATTTTGGTTAGGGTTGGTGTTATGATGAGGCTTAGGGCTAGGTTTAGGTTTAGGGTTAAAATGCGGGTTAGGGTTAGGTTTACGTTTAGGATTAGGATGAGGTTTAGGGTTAGGCTTAGGGTTAGGTATAGGGTTAGGTTTAGGGTTAGGTTTAATGTTACCTTTAGGGTTATGGTTAGTTTTAAATTTAGGGTTAGGTTAGGGTTAGGGTTAGAGTTAGGGTTAGGGTTAGGGTTAAAATGAGGGTTAGGTTAGGGTTAAAATGAGGGTTAGGTTAGGGTTAGGGTTAGGGTTAGGTTTAGATTTAGGGTTAGGGATAGGCCAGAGTTATGGTTAGCGTTAGAGTTAGGTTTATAATGAGCGTTAGGGTTAGGGTTATGGTTATGGTTAGGGTTAGGGTTATGGTTATGGTTAGGGTTAGTGTTAGGTTACGGTTAAGGTTATGGTTAAGGTTAAGGTTAGAATTAGGGTTAGGATTATTTTTAGGATGAGGGTTAGGGTTAAGGTTAAAATGAGGGTTAGGGTTCGGGTTCGGGTTAGGGTTAGGGTTAGGGTTTGGATGAGGGTTAGGGTTAGAGTTAGGCTTGGGGTTAGGGTTAGGATTAAGTTTAGGGTTAGGTTTAGGATGATGGTTAGGGTTAGGGTTAGGGTTAAAATGAGGGTTCTTTTTAGGGTTAGGGTTATGTTTAGGTTTAGTGTTAGGGTTAGGTTTAGTGTTCAGGATAGGCCTGAGTTAGGGTTTGGGTCCTATTTATGGGTAGGATTACACTAGGGTTAAGGTTAGGGTAAATTTTAGGGTTAGCTTTTTGGTGAGGGTTAGGTTTAGGGTTAGTTTTTCAGTAGGGTTAGGGTTAAGGTTAGGGTTAGGGTTAGGGTTAGGGTTCAGGATATGCCAGAGTTAGTTGTTAGGGTCCGGGTTAGTGTTAGAATTACACTAGGGTTAGTGTTAGATTTAGGGTTAGGGTTAGGGTTAGGTTAGGGTTAGGGTTAGGGTTAGGATGAGGTTTAGGGTTATGGTTAAATTGAGGGTTAGGGTTCGGGTTTGGGTTCGGGTTTGGGTTAGGGTTACGGTTAGAATGAGGGTTAGGGTTAGGATGAGGGTTAGGTTTAGGCCTGAGTTAGGGTTAGGTTTAGGGTAAAGTTTAGGGTTTGTGTTAGGGTTAGGGTTACAGTTAGGGTTAGGGTGAGGGTTAGGGTTAGGTTTAAAATGAGCGTTAGGGTTAGGGTTAAATTTAGGGTTCGGGTTAGGGTTTGGTTTAGGGTTAGGCCAGAGTTAGGGTTAGGGTTAGGGCTAGCATTTGGGTTAGGGTTAGGTTTACGGTTATGGTTGGGTGAGGGTTAGGGTTAGGGTTTTGGTTAGGGTTAGGGTTAGGGTTAGTGTTAGAATGAGGGTTAGGGTTAAGGTTAGTTTTATGATGAGGGTTAGGGTTAGAGTTAGGGTTAAGGTTAGGGTTAGGATTATAGTTAGGGTTAGGTTTAGGGTGAGGGTTAGGGTTAGGGTTAGGGTTACAATGAGTGTTAGGGTTAGGGTTAAGTTTAGTGTAGGGTTAGAGTTAGGGTTAGGGATAGCCCAGAGTTAGGGTTAGCGTTAGAGTTAGGTTTATAATGAGGGTTAGGTTTAGGGTTAGGATTCGGGTTACTGTTAGGGTTTGGGTTAGTGTTAGGGTTATGGTTAGTGTTAGGGTCAGGGTCAGGGTTAGGGTTAAGGTTATGGTTAGGTTTAGTGTTTGGATGAGGATTAGGTTTAGGTTTAGGTTTCGGGTTAGGGTTAGGGTAATGGTTAGGCTTAGGGATAGACCAGGAATAGTGTTATAGTTAGTGTTAGGGTTTCTGTTAGGATGAGATTTACGTTTAGGGTTAAAATGAGGGTTACGGTTAGGGTTAGGGTTAGGGTTAGGTTCAAGCTTAGGGTTAGGGTTAGTTTTAGGTTTATCATTTGGATGAGAGTTAGGGTTAGGGTTAGGGTTAGAGTTAGAGATAGGGTTAGGGTTATGGTTAGGGTTAGGGTTTGGGATAGGGTTAGGTCAGAGTTAGGGTAATGGTTAGGGTTAGGTTTAGTGTTAGGTTTAGCGTTTGAATGAGTGTTAAGGTTAGGCTTAGGTTTAGGGTTAGGGTTCGGGTTAGAGATAGGGTTAAAGTTAGGGTAAGATTTAGGGTTAGGGTTAGAATGAGAGTTAGGGTTAGGGTTAGGTTTAGGGTTACGGTTAGGGTTGGGGTAAGGGTTTGGGTTAGTGTTAGTGTTTGGGTTACTGTTATGTCAGAATTAGGGTTATGGTTAGAGTTCAGGTTAGCGTTTGGGTTAGGATTACGATTATGGTTAGGGTTGGGTGAGGGTTATAGTTAGAGTTAGCTTTAGAATGAGGGTTAGGGTTAAAGTGAGGGTTAGGGTTAGGGTTAAGGTTAGGGTTAGGGTTAGGTTTAGGTTTAGGGATAGGCCAGAGTTAGGGTTAGCGTTAGAGTTAGGTTTATAATGAGGGTTAGTGTTAGGTTTAGGGTTAGGGTTAGATTAGGGTTAGGGTTAGGGTTAGGATGAGGTTTTGGGTTATGGTTAAATTGAGAGTTAGGGTTCGGGTTTGGTTTCAGTTCAGGTTAGGGTTAGGGTTAGGGTTAGAATGAGGGTTAGGTTTAGGTTTAGGGTTTGGATGAGGGTTAGGGTTAGAGTTAGGGTTAGAATGAGGGTTAGGATTATGGTTATGGTTAGGGTTAGGATGAGTGTTAGGGTTAGGGTGTGAGTTAAAATGAGGTTAGGTTTTGGGTTAGTTTTAGTTTTATGGTTAGGGTTATCTTGAGGGTTAGTGTAAGGGTTAAAATGAGGGTTAGGGTTAGTGTTAGGGTTAGGGTCAGGTATGGGTTTATGGTTAGGGTTAGGGTTACAGTTAGCGTTAGTATTAGGGTTAGGTTAGGTTTAAGGTTAGGGTTAGCTTCAGTGTTAGGTTTATGGTTAGGCCAAAGGTAGGGTTAGGGTTAGGGTTAGCGTTAGGGTTTGGTTAGGGTTAAGTCAGTGTTAAGGTTAGGTTTAGCGTTAGGTTACGTATAGGGTTAGCGTTAAGGTTAGGATTAGGTAACGGTTAGGGTTATGGTTAGGTTTAGCGTTTGGCTTAGGGTTAGGTTTAGGCCAGAGTTAGGGTTAGGGTTAGGGTTAGGGTTTGGGTTATGGTTAGTGTTATGGTTAGGGTTAGGGTGAGGGTATGGGTTAGGATTAAAATGAGGGTTAGGGTTAGGTTTAGGGTTAGAATGAGGTTTAGGGTTAGTGTTAGGGTTATGGTTCGAATGAGAGTTAGGGTTAGGTTAGCGTTAGGGTTAGGATTAGGTTTTGGGTTAGGGTTAAAACTAGGTTTAGGTTTCAGGTTAGGGTTAGGGTTAAAGTTAGGGTTAGATTTAGGGTTAGGGTTAGAATGAGGTTTAGGGTTAGGGATAGGTTTAGGTTTAGGGTTAGGGTTTGAGTTTGGTTAGGGTTAAAGTTAGGGTTAGGTTTAGGGTTAGGTTTAGGCCAGAGTTAGGGTTAGGTTTAGGGTTAGGGTTAGGTTTAAGGTTTGGGTCAGGGTGAGGGTTAGGGTTAGGTTTAGTGATAAGTTAAAGTTAGAGTTAGGTTTAAATTTAGTGGTTAAATTTAGGGTTATGGTTATGGTTAGGGTTAGGTTTAGGGTTAGGATGAGGATGAGGTTTAGGGTTAGGGTTATGTTTAGCATTAAGGTTAGCTTTAGGGTTAAGTTTGGGGTTAGGATTAGGTTTAGGATGAAGATTAGGGTTAGGGTTAGGAATACGATGAGGTTTAGGGTTAGGGTTAGGGTTAGGTTAGGGTTAGGATTATGGTTAGGGTTAGGCTTAGGGTTAGGGTTAGGATGAGGTTTAGGGTTAGAGTTAGGGTTAGGGTTATGGTCAAGGTTAGGATTAGGGTTAGGTTAGGATGAAGGTTGGGATTGTGTTAGGGTTAGGGTTAGGGTAAAAATGAGGGTTAGTTTTAGGGTTAGGGTTAGGATTAGGTTTAGGTTTAGGGTTAGGTTTAGTGTTCAGAATAGGCCAGAGTTAGGGTTAGTTTCCTGTTTATGGGTAGGATTACACTAGTGTTAAGGATAGGGTAAGTTTTAGGATTAGCGTTTTGGTGAGCTTTAGGTTTAGGGTTAGTGTATCACTAGGATTTGGGTTAGGGTTAGAATTAGAGTTAGGGTTAGGGTTAGAGCTAGGGTTAGGGTTAGGGTTAGGGTTAGGGTTAGGGTTTGGGTTAGGGTTAGTGTTATGATTAGGGTTAGAGTGAGTGTTAGTGTTAGGATTAAAATGAAGGTTAAGATTAGGGTTAAATTTATGGTTATGGTTAGGGTTAGGGATAGGGTTAGGATGAGTTTTAGGTTTAGCGTTACGGTTAGCATTAGGTTAGGGTTAGGTGTAGGGTTATAGTTATGGTTAGGGTTAGGTTTTGGGTTAGGGTTATGTCAGAGTTAGGGTTGGGGTTAGGGTTCACGTTAGCATTTGGGTTAGGGTTACGATTATGGTTAGGTTGGATGAGGGTTAGGGTTAAGGTTAAAATGAGGGTTAGGGTTAGGATTCAGGTTAGGGTTAGGTTTAGGCTTAGGGATAGGCCAGAGTTAGGGTTAGCTTTAGAGTTAGGTTTATAATGAGGGTTAGTGTTAGGGTTAGGGTTAAGATGAGGTTTACTGTTAGGGTTAGGGTTAGAGTTAGCGTTAGGTTAGGGTTAGTGTTAGTGTTAAGGTTAAGGTTAGGTTAGGGTTAGGTTGATGTTAGGGTTAGGGTTAGGGTCAGGGTTAGGTTTAGGCCAGAGTTAGGGTTAGAAGGTTAGGGTTAGGGTTAGGGTCAGGGTCAGGTTGAGGGTTAGGTTTAGGGTTAGGTTTAGGGTTAGGGTTAGGGTTAGTGTTTGGATGAGTTTTAGGGTTAGGTTTAGTTTTAGGGTTAGGTTTAGGGATAGGCTAGGGTTAGGGTTAGGGTTAGGATTAGGATGAGGTTTAGGGTTTGGGTTAAAATGAGGATTAGGGTTAGGTTTAGGGTTAGAATGGCGGTTAGGGTTAGTGTTAGGGTTGCAGATAGAATGAGAGTTAGGGTTAGGGTTAGGTTAGCATTAGGGTTAGGGTTAGGGTTAGGATTAGCTTTAGGGTTAGGGTTTAAACTAGGTTTAGGTTTCGGGTTAGGGTTAGGGTTAAAGTTAGGGTTAGGCCAGAGTTAGGGTTAGGGTTAGGGTTAGGGTTAGGTTTAAGGTTTGGGTCAGGGTTAGGGTTAGGTTTACTGATAAGGTTATGGTTAGGGTTAGGGTTAAGGTTAGGTTTAGGGTTAGGATGAGGTTTAGTTTTAGGGTTATGGTTAGCGTTAGGGTTAGCGTTAGGGTTAGGTTAGGGTTATGGTTAGGTTTAGGGTTACGATGAGGTTCAGGGTTATGGTTAAATATAAGGTTAGGGTTCGGGTTTGGGTTTGGGTTCGGGTTAGGGTTAGGGTTATGGTTAAAATGAGTGTTAGTTTTAGGGTTAGTGTTAGGTTTAGGTTTAGGGTTAGGGTTAGTGTTCAGAATAGGCCGGAGTTAGGGTTAGGGTCCTGTTTATTGGTAGGATTACACTAGGGTTAAGAATAAGGTAAGTTTTAGGATTAGCGTTTTGGTGAGGTTTAGGTTTAGGGTTATTGTTTCAATAGGGTTAGGGTTAGGGTTAGAGTTAGGGTTAGGGTTAGGACTATGGTAGAGTTAGGGTTAAGTTTCAGGATAGGCCAGAGTTAGGTCTAGGGTCCAGGATAGGGTTCGAATTATGTTAGGGTTAGGTTAGGGTTAGGTTTAGCGTTAGGATGAGGTTTAGGGTTATGGTTAAATTGAAGGTTAGGGTTCGGGTTTGTGTTTGGGTTTGGGTTAGTGTTAGGGTTAGGGTTAGAATGAGGGTTAGGGTTAGGATTAGGTTTAGGATGAGGGTTAGGGTTAGAGTTAGGTTTAGGGTTAGGGTTAGTGTAAGGATTGTGGTTAGGGTTTGGGTTAGGATGAGGGTTAGGGTTAGGGTTAGGTTTAAAATGAGGGTTAGTTTTAGGGTTAGGGTTCGGTTTAGAGTTAGGGTTAGGTTTAGTGTTCAGGATAGGCGTGAGTTAGGGTTAGGGTCCTATTTTAGGGTAGAATTACACTAGGGGTAAGGATAGGGTAAGTTCTAGTGTTAGCGTTTTGGTGAGGGTTGGGTTTAGGGTTAATGTTTCAATAGGGTTAGGGTTAGATTTAGGGTTTGGGTTAGGGCTAGGGTTAGGGTTAGTGTTAGGGTTAGAGTTCAGATAAGAGTTAGGGTTAGGTTAGCCTTAGGGTTAGGGTTAGTATTTGGTTTAGGGTTAGAGTTAAAATGAGGGTTTATTTTTCCGGTTAGGGTTAGGGTTAAAGTTATGGTTAGATTTAGGGTTAGGGTTAGAATGAGTGTTAGGGTTAGTGTTAACGTTAGGGTTATGGTTAGGGTTATGTTTAGGGTTAGGGTTAGAATGAGAGTTATGGTTAGGGTTAGGTTAGGATTATGGTTAGGGTTAGGTTAGGGTTAGGTTAGGGTTATAGTTAGGATTATGGTTAGGGTTAGGTTTAGTCCAGAGTTAGGGTTAGGGTTAGGGTTAGTGTTAGGTGTAGGGCTTCGGTCAAAGTTAGGGTTAGGTTTAGTGATAAGGTTATGGTTATGGTTATGGTTATGGTTATGGTTATGGTTATGGTTATGGTTATAGTTATGGTGAGGTTTAGGGTTAGGGTTAGGGTTAGGTTTAGTGTTCAGAATAGGCCAGAGTTAGGGTTAGGGTCCTGTTTATGGGTAGGATTACACTAGGGTTAAAGTTAGGGTAAGTTTCAGGCTTAGCCTTTTGGTGATGTTTAGGTTTAGGGTTAGTGTATCAATAGAGTTATGTTTAGGGTTAGATTTAGGGTTAGGGTTAGGGCTAGGGTTAGGGTTAGGTTTAAGGTTAGGGTTAGGGGTAAGGTTAGGGTTAGGGGTAAGGTTAGGGTTACAGTTAGGTCAATGTTAGGGTTAGGGTTAGGTTTAGCATTTGGTTGAAGGTTAGGTGTAGGCCAGTGTTATGGTTAATGTTAGAGTTAGGGTTATGGTTTAAGTTAGGGTTAGGGTTAGGGTGAAAATGAGAATTAGGTTTAGGGTTAAGGTTAGCATTAGGGTTAGGGTTAGAAATAGGTCAGAGTTAGGGTTAGCATTAGAGTTAGGTTTATAATGAGGGTTAGTGTTAGGGTTAGGGTTTCAATAGGGTTAGAGTTAGGGTTAGAGTTAGGGTTAGGGTTAGGGCTAGGGTTAGGGTTTGGGTTAGGGTTAGGGTTAGAGTTAGGTTTAGGGTTCAGAATAGGCCAGAGTTAGCGTTAGGGTCAGAGTTATGGTTAGAATTATGCTAGGGTTAGTGTTAGGGTTAGGGTTAGTGTTTTGGTGAGGGTTATGATTACGGTTTAGGGTTGGGTGAGGGTTAGGTTTAGGGTTAAAATGAGGGTTAGGGTTAGCATTAAGGTTAGGGTTAGGGTTAGGGATAGCCCAGAGTTAGGGTTAGCGTAGAATTAGGTTTATAATGAGGTTTAGTGTTACGTTTAGGGTTAGGATGAGGTTTACAGTTAGGCTTAGGGTTAGGGTTAGCGTTACGTTAGGGTTAGTGTTAGCGTTAACGTTATGGTTAGGTTAAGGTTAGGTTGGGGTTGGAGTTATGGTTAGGGTTAGGGTTAGGGTTAGGTTTATGGTTAGGATGAGATTTTGGGTTATGGTTAAAATGAGGGTTAGGTTTCGGGTTAGGTTTAGGGTTAGGAATATTGTTAGAATGAGTGTTAGTGTTAGGATGAGGGTTAGGGTTAGAGTTAGGGTTAGGCTTAGGGTTACGATTATGGTTAGGGTTAGGATTAGGATCATGTTTAGGGCTAGGGTTAGGGTTAAAATGATGGTTAGGGTTAGGGTTACGGTTAGGATTAGGGTTAGGGTTAGTTTTAGTGTTCAGGATAGGCCAGAGTTAGGGTTAGGGTCCTGTTTATTGGTAGGATTACAGTAGGGTTAAGGTTAGTGTAAGTTTTAGGGTTAGCGTTTTGGTGAGGGTTAGGTTTAGGGTTAGTGTTTCAGTAGGGTTAGGGTTAGGGTTAGAGTTAGGTTTAGGGCTAGGGTTAGTGTTCAGGATAGGTCAGAGTTAAGGTTAGGGTCCGGAGTATGGTTAGAATTACGCTAGGGTTAGTGTTAGGGCTAGGGTTAGGTTTAGAGTTAGGATGAGATTTAGGGTTAGAGTTATGGTTAGGGTTAGGATTAGGGAATGCTTAGGGTTAGAATGAGGGTTAGGGTTAGGGTTAGAATTACACTAGGGTTAGTGTTAGGGTTAGGGTTAGGTTAGGGTTAGGTTTAGGGTAAGGATGAGGTTTAGGGTTATGGTTAAAAGGAGGGTTAGGTTTCTGGTTAGGGTTAGGGTTAGGGATATTGTTAGAATGAGTGTTAGGGTTATGATGAGGGTTAGGGTTAGAGTTAGGGGTAGGCTTACGGTTACGATTATGGTTTGGGTTAGGATTAGGATTAGAGTTAGGGCTAGGGTTAGGGTTAAAATGAGGGTTAGGGTTAGGGTTAGGTTTAGTGTTCAGATGAGGTTTAAGGTTAGTTTGAGTGTTAGGGTTAGTTTTGGGTTAGGGATAGGGTTTGGTTTAGGGTTAGGTTTATGGTTAGGGTTAGGGTTAGGGTTAGCGTTAAGGTTAGGGTTAGGTTAGGGTTAGGGTTAGGTTTAGCGTTTGGATGAGGGTTAGGGTTAGGCCAGTATTAGGGTTAAGGTTAGAGATAGGGTTATGTTTCGGGTTAGGGTCAGGGTTAGGATTAGTGTGAGCGTTAGGGTTAGGGTGAAAATGAGGGTTCGGGTTAGGGTTAAGGTTAGCGTAAGGGTTAGGGTTAGGGATAGGCCAGAGTTAGGGTTAGTGTTCGAGTTAGGTTTATAATGAGAGTTAGTGTTAGGGTTAGGTTTTCAATAGGGTTAGGGTTAGGGTTAGAGTTAGGGTTAGGGTTAGGGCTAAAGTTAGGGTTTGGCTTAGGGTTAGGGTTAGGGTTAGAGTTAGGTTTAGGGTTCAGGATAGGCCAGAGTTCACGTTAGGGTCAGGGTTATGGTTAGAATTATGCTAGCGTTAGTGTTATTGTTAGGGTTAGCGTTATGGTGAGGGTTAGGGTTAGAGTTAGGGTTAGGGTTAGAGTTAGGTTAAGGTTACGGTGTGGTTTAGGGTTAGGGTTAGGAAGGTTTAGGGTTAGGGATAGTTTTAGGGTTAGGTTAGGTTTAGGTTTAGGGTTAGGGTTAGGGTTATGGAAGGTTTAAGGTTAAGGCTAGGTTTAGTGTTAGGATTAGGTTTAGAGTTAGGATGAGGGTTAGGGTCAGAGTCAGGGTTAGGGTTAGGATGAGGTTTAGCTTTAGAGTTTAAATGGGGGTTAGGGTTAGGGTCGGGAGCCATGACTAGGCGGCCTGCTTTGATATTTAAATCTCAGCGGAGAGATGGCTTTTAGGAGGCCTTTACTAATGGCACAGGAGAACTTGCAAGTACATCTCCTTTTGTTTGTGACAACATGTGGGATAGCTTGTGAGGATTACACTTCTTCCTCAGGCTCCTTGTGCAAATTAACCTATTGTTCTGAGATGTTTTACTGGAAAAAGGTAACTCCTCAAAAAGATAAAGTGGTCAGAAGGCTGGAGGCAGAGAGGAGGCAGGCAGAGACTTGAGACTGGCTGCTGGCACTGCTTGCTGCAGCAGTCTGCCTTTGGCTGTGGCTGTCCAGTCTGGACCTTTAAAAAGTTTCCTGTGTGCTGTGTGTTTATTTTATTAATTTTAATCTTCACTCCCAACTCAAGAACCGTTTGACTCTGCCCTGCTGGCTCCGGCAGGTTAGGGTTAGAATGAGGGTTACGGTTAGTGTTAGGGTTATGGTTCGGGTGAGTGTTAGGGTTAGGGGTAGGTTAGGGTTAGGATTAGGGTTAGGGTTAGAATGAGGTTTAGGGTTAGGGTTAAAATGAGGGTTAGGTTTTGGGTTAGGGTTAGGGTTAAAGTTAGGGTTAGAGTTAGGGTTAGGGTTAGAATGAGGGTTAGGGTTAGGGTTAGGTTTAGGGTTAGTGTTAGGTTAAGGTTAAAGTTAGGGTTAGGGTTAGGGTTAGGTTTTGGGTCAGGGTTAGGGTTAGGGTTAGGGTTGGGTTTAGGGTTAGGGTTAGGGTTATTCTTAAGGTTAGGGTTAGGGTTAGGTTTACGGTTAGGGTTAAGGTTAGGGTTAGGTTAGGGTTAGGGTTAGGGTTAGGGTTAGGGTTAGGCCAGAGTTAGGGTTACAGTTATGGTTAGGGTTAGGATTTGGGTTAGGGTTAGGGTTATGGTTAGTGTTAGGGTGAGGATTAGGGTTAGGGTTAAAATGAGGAGGGTTAGCGTTAAGGTTAGGGTTTGGTTAGGGTTAGGGTAAGGGTTAGGGTTAGTGTTATTGTTAGGTTTAGCATTTGGATGAGGGTTAGGGTTAGGGTTAAAATGAGGGTTACGGTTAGGGTTAAGGTTAGGGTTAGATTAGGGTTAGGGTTAGGGTTAGGGTTAAGGTTCAAGATGAGCCAGATTTATTTAGGGTTAGGGTCCGAGTTATGGTTAGAATTACACTAGGGTTAGGGTTATTGTTAGTGTTAGAGTTAAGGTTAGCGTTTTGGTGAGGTTTAGGGTTAGAGTTAGGGTTAGGGTTAGGTTAGGGTTAGGTTTAGGGTTAGGATGAGGTTTAGGGTTATGGTTAAAATGAGGGTTAGGGTTTGGGTTCGGTTTCGGGTTCGGGTTAGGGTTAGGATTATGGTTAGGGTTACTGTTAGGATGAGGGTTAGGGCTAGGGTTAAAATGAGTGTTAGGGTTAGGGTTAGGTTTAGGGATAGGATGAGGTATATATAGGGTTAGGCTTAGGGTTAGGATGAGGTTTAGGGTTAGGCTTAGGGTTAGGAATAGGGTTAGGTTTAGGGTTAGGTTTACGGTTATGGAAAGGGTTATGTTTAGCGTTAAGGTTAGGCTTATGTTAGGGTTAGGGTTAGGTTTAGGGCTATGGTTTCTTTTAGGGTTAGGGTTATGGTTAGGGTTAAAATGAGGGTTAGGGTTAGGGTTAAGTTTAGGGTTAAGGTTAGGGTTAAGGTTAGGGATAGGCCAGAGTTAGGGTTAGCGTTAGAGTTAGGTTTATAATGAGGGTTACGTTTAGAGTTAGGGTTAGGCTTACGGTTAGGTTACGGTTATGGTTATGGTTATGGTTATGGTTAGGATTAGGGTTAGGGTTAGGATGAGGGTTAGGGTTAGAGATAGGGTTAGGGTTAAGATTAGGGTTACAGTTAGGGTTAGGGTTAGGTTGAGCGTTAGGGTTAGGGTTAGGGTTAAAATGAAGGTTAGTTTTAGGGTTAGGGTTAGGGTTAGGGTTAAGGCTAGGCCAGAGTTAGAGTTAGGGTCCTGTTAATGGGTTGGATTACACTAGAGTTAACATTAGGGTACATTTTAGGGTTAGCGTTTTGGTGAAGGTTAGGTTTAGGGTTAGTGTTTCAATAGGGTTAGGGTTAGGGTTAGAGTTAGGATTAGGGTTAGGTCTAGCGTTTGGGTTTGGGTTAGGGTTAGAGTTAGTGTTAGGGTTCAGGATAGGCCAGAGTTAGCATTAGGGTCAGGGTTATGGTTAGAATTATGCTAGGGTTTGTGTTAGGGTTAGGGTTAGAGTTAAGGTTAGCGTTTTGGTGAGAGTTAGGGTTAGAGTTAGGGTTAGGGTTAGAGATAGGTTAAGGTTAGGATTATGTTTAGGGTTAGGATGAGGTTTAGGGTTACCGTTAGGGTTAGGGTAGGGTAGGTTTAGGTATAGAGTTAGGGTTAAGGGTAGGGTTGTGGTTTGGGTCAGGGTTATGGTTAGGATTAGGGTTAGTGTTAGGGTTAGGGTTAGGTTTAGGGTTGGGGTTAAGGTTATAGTTAGGTTTAGGTGGGAGTTAGGTTTAGGGTTAGGCTTAGCATTAGGTTTAGGTTTTGGGTCAATTTTGGGTCAATTTTTAGGGTTAGGGTTAGGGTTACGGTTAGTTTAGGGTTAGGGTTAGGGTTACAGTTAGGGTCAGGTTTAGGGTTAGGGTTAGATTAAGATTATGTTTAGGGTTAGGGTTAGGTTAGGGTTAGGGTTAGCGTTAAGGTTAGGGTTAGGTTAGGGTCAGGGTTAGGGTTAATGTTAGGGTTAGGGTTAGGTTTAGCATTTGGATGAGGGTTAAGCTTAGGCCAGAGGGGTCAGGTTTAGGGTTAGGGTTAGGGTTAAGATTAGGGTTAGGGTTAGGGTTAGGTTAGGGTTAGGGTTAGGGTTTGAGTTAGGGTTAGGGTTACGTTTATGGTTAGTTTGAGGGTTAGGGTTAAAATGAGGGTTATGGTTAGGCTTAAGCTTAGGGTTATGTTTAGGTTTAGGGTTAGGGTTAGGGTTAGGATTAGGGATAGGGTTAAGTTTAGGGTTTGGGTTAGGGTTGGGTTAGTGTTAGGGTAGGTTTAGGGTTAGGGTTAGTGTTCGTTTTAGGGTTAGGCCAGAGTCAGGTTTAGAAGGTTCGGGTTATGCTTAGGGTTTAGGTTAGGGTCAGGGTTAGGGTTAGGTTTACGGTTAGCGTTAGGTTTAGCATTTGGATGAGGGTTAGGTTAGGATTAGGTTTAGGGTTAGGGTAAGGGTTAGGTTTTGGGATAGGCCAGGGTTAGGGTTAGTGTTAGGTTTAGGGTTAGGGTTTGGATTAGGGTTAGGATGAGGTTTAGTTTAGGTTTAAAATGAGGGTTAGGGTTAGTTTTAGGTTTAGGGTTCAGATGAGGGTTTGGGTTAGTTTAGGGTCAGGGTTAGGGTTAGGGTTAAGATGAGGTTTACGGTTGGGGTTAAAATGAGGGTTAGGTTTCAGGACAGGGTTAGCGTTAAAGTTAGGGTTATTTTTAGGGTTAAGGTTAGAATGATGGTTATGCTTAGGGTTAGGTTTAGGATTTCGGTTAGGGTTACGGTTAGGGATTGGATAGGTTTAGGGTTAGGGTTAGGTTAGAGTTAGAGTTAGGGTTAGGTTTAGGGTTAGGATGAGGTTTAGGGTTTGGGTTAAAATGAGGGTTAGGGTTCAAGTTCGGGTTAGGGTTAGGGTTAGGGTTGGGTTAGGGTAAGGGTTAGAATGAGGGTTAGGGTTAGGGTTAGGATGAGGGTTAGGGTTACTGTTAGGGTTACGGTTTGGATGAGGGTTAGGGTTAGGGTTAGGGTTAGAATTAGGGTTAGGGTTAGGTTTAGGGTTAGGGTTTGGTTAGGGTTATGCTGAGGGTTAGGTTTAGGTTTTGGGTCAACTTACGGTTAAGGTTAGGGTTAGGATTAGTTTTACAGTTAGAGTTAATGTTAGGTTAAGTTTAGTGTTAGGGTTAGGGTTAGTTTTAGGGTAAGGGTTAGAATTAGGATTAGGGTTAGGGTTAGGTTTAGGGTTAGGTTAGGGTTAGGGTTAGCATTAAGGGTAGGGTTAGGTTAGGGTTAGGGTTAATGTTAGGGTTAGGGTTAGTTTTAGGGTTAGGGTTAGGGTTAGTTTTAGGGTTAGGGTTAGGTTAGGGTTAGGGTTAGCGTTAAGGTTAGGGTTAGGTTAGGGTCAGGGTTCATGTTAGGGTTAGGGTGTGGTTTAGCATTTGGATGAGGGTTGAGGTTAGGCCAGAGGTAGGGTTAGGGTTAGGGTTAGGGTTTGGGTTAGGGTAGGGTTACGGTTATGGTTAGTTTGAGGGTTAGGGTTAAAATGAGGGTTAGGGTTAGGCTTAAGCTTAGGATTATGTTTAGGTTTAGGGTTAGGGTTAGGATTAGGAATAGGTTTAGGTTTCGAGTTTGGGTTAGGGTTGGGTTAGTGTTAGGGTTAGGTTTAGGGTTAGGGTTAGTGTTTGTTTTAGGGTTAGGCCAGAGTTAGGGTTAGAAGGTTGAGGTTAGGCTTAGGGTTTAGGGTTAGGGTGAGAGTTAGGGTTAGGGTTAGGGTTACAATTAGGGTTAGGATTTGGGTTAGAGTTAGGGTTATGGCTAGAATGAGGGTTAGCGATAGGGTTAGGATGAGGGTTATGTTACAGTTAGAGTTAAGGTTAGGGTTAGGGTAGAGTTTGCTTTACTGTTAGGGATAGCATTGGGTTTAGGGTTAGGGTTATCTTTTTGATGAAGGTTAGGTTTAGGTTTAGGGTTAGGGTTAGAGTTAGGGTTAGAATGAGAGGTTTAGGGTTAGGGTTAGTGTTAGGGTTAGGATGAGGGTTATGGTCAGGATTGGGGTTACAATGAGGGTTAGGGTTAGCGTTAGGTTTAGGGTTAGAGTTAAACTTAGATTGAGTGTTAGGTTTAGGGTTAGGGTTAGGCTTAGGGTTAGGGTTAGGCTTAGAGTTAGGGTTAGAATGAGGGCTAGGGCTAGATTAGGGTTAGTTTTAGGATGAGAGTTAGGGTTAGGGTTAGGGTTAGAATGAGGGCTAGGGCTAGATTAAGGTTAGGATGAGAGTTAGGGTTAGTTTTAGTGTTAGGTTTAGGGTTAGAGTTATGGTTAGGGTTAGGGTGAGGGTTATATTTAGGGTTAGAATGAGGGTTAGGGCTAGATTAGGGTTAGGGTTAGAATGAGGGATAGGGTTAGGGTTAGTTTTAGTGTTAGGTTTAGGGTTAGAGTTAGGGTTACGATTAGGATTAGGGTTAGGTTTAGTGTTAGAATGAGGCTTATGGTTAGGGTTAGGGTTAGGGTTAGGGATAGGGTTAGAATGAGTGTTAGGGTTAGGGTTAGGATGAGGGTTAGGGTTAGAGTTTGCTTAGGGTTAGGGTTAGGATTATGGTTAGGGTTAGTGTTAGGATGAGGGTTAGGGCTAGGTTTAGGGTTAGGGTTAAAATGAGGGTTAGGGTTAGGGTTAGGTTTAGGGATAGGATGAGGTTTAGGGTTAGGCTTAGGGTTAGGATGAGGGTTAGGGTTAGTTTTGGGTTAGGGACAGGGTTAGGTTTAGGGTTAGGGTTAAGGTTAGGGTTAGGTTAGGGTTAGGGATAGGGTTAGAGTTTGCTTTAGGGTTAGGGTTATGTTTTGCATTAGGTTGAGGATTAGGGTTAGGGTTAAAATGAGGTTTGGGGTCAGGGTTAAGGTTAGGGTTAGGGTTAATGTTAGGGTTAGGGTTAGGGTTAGGGATAGGCCAGATTTAGGGTTAGTGTTAGAGTCAGGTTTATAACGAGGGGTAGGATTAGCGTTAGGTTTAGGGTTTAAATGAGGTTTACGGTTAGGTTAGGGTTAGGGTTAGGTTAGGGTTAGGGTTTTGGTTAGGGTTAGGGTAAGAATTAGGGTTAGGTTTAGGATGAGGGTTAGTGTTAGAGTTATGGTTAGGGTTAGGATTAGGGTTAGGGTTACGTTGAGGGTGAAGTTGAGGGTTACTGCTAGGGTTAGGGTTAGGTTTAGGGTTAGGGTTAGGTTTAGTGTTCATGATAGGCCAGAGTTTAGGTTAGGGTCCTGTTTATGGGTAGGATTACACTAGGGTTAAGGTCAGGTTAAGTTTTAGGGTTAGTGTTTTGGTCAGGATTAGTTTTAGGGTTAGTGTTTTAATTAGTTTAGGGTTAGGGTTATGGTTAGGGTTAGGGTTAGAGTTAGGATAGGGTTAAGGCTAGGGTTAGTGTTAGGGTTAGAGTTAGGGTTAGGGTTCAAGATAGGCCAGAGTTAGGATTAGGGTCAGGGTAATGGTTAGAATTACGCTAGGGTTAGTGTTAGGGTTACGATGAGGTTTAAGTTTAGGGTTAGGGTTAGAATGAGGGTTAGTGTTAGGTTTAGGTTTAGCATTTGGATGAGGGTTAGGGTTAGGGTTAGGATGAAGGTTAGGGTTAGGGTTAAGGTTAAAGTTAGGTATAGGGTTTGGATGAGGTTTAGGGTTATGGTTAAAATGAGGGTTTGGTTTCGGGTTCGGGTTCGGGTTAGTGATAGGTTTAGGTTTAGGGATAGGGTTAGGGTTATAAAGAAGGTTAGGGTTAGGGTGAGGATGAGGGTTAGGGTTAGAGTTAGGATTAGGGGTAGTGTTAGGATTTTGGTTATGGTTAGGGTTAGGATGAGGGTTAGGGCTAGGGTTAGGGTTAGGCCAGAGTTAGAGTTAGTGTTAGAGTTAGGTTTATAATGAGGGTTAGGGTTAGGGTTAGATTTAGGGTTATGGTTATGGTTAGGTTAGGGTTATGGTTAGGGTTAGGATTAGGATTAGGATTAGGGTTAGAGTTAAGATGAAGGTTAGGGTTAGAGTTAGGGTTAGGGTTTGGGTTAGGGATAGGATTAGGTTTAGGGTTAGGGTTACGATGAGTGTTAGGGTTAGTGTTAGGGTTAGGGATAAAATGAGGGTTAGTTTTAGGGTTAGGGTTAGGTTTAGTTTTAAGTTTAGGGTTATTTTTAGTGTTAAGGCTAGGCCAGAGTTAGCGTTAGGGTCCTGTTAATGTGTAGGATTACAGTAGAGTTAAGGTTAGGGTACGTTAGAGGGTTAGCGTTTTGGTGAAGGTTAGGTTTAGGGTTAGTGCTTCAATAGGGTTAGGGTTAGAGTTAGGATTAGGGTTAGGTCTAGGGTTAGGTTTTGGGTTAGTGTTAGGGTTAGGGTTAGAGTTAGAGTTAGGGTTAGAGATAGGTTAAGGTTAGGATTAGGTTTAGGGTTAGGATGAGGTTTAGGGTTAGCTTTAGGGTTAGGGTAGGTTAGATTTAGGTTTAGGGTTAGGGTTAGGGTTAGGATTAGACCAGAGGTAGTGTTAGGGTTAAGGTAAGGTTTTGGGTGATGGTTAGGCAAGAGTTAGGGTTTGGGTTAGGGTTTGGGTTAGTGTTAGGTTATGTTTATGGTTATGGTTAGGATGAGGGTTAGGGTTAGGGTTAGGGTTAAAATGAGGGTTAGGGTTAGGTTTAGGATGAGGTTTAGGCTTAGGGTTAGGGTTAGGTTAGGGTTAGGGTTAGGTTAGGTTTTGCATTAAGGTTAAGGTTAGGTTAGGGTTAGGATGATAGTTAGGGTTAGAGATAGGGCTATGGTTAGGGTTATGATTAGCATTAGGGTTAGGTTTAGGGTTAGAGTTAGGGTTAGCATAAGGATGAGGTTTAGGTGAGGGTTAGGGTTAGGGTTAGGTTAGGGTTAGGGTTATGGTTAAGGTTAGGATTTCAATAGGGTTAGGGTTAGGGTTA
>REGO01001305.1:121024-132742 GCA_010120015.1 Rhombomys opimus
ATGGTTAGGGTTAGGTTAGGTTTAGGGTTAGTGTTATAGTTTTTGTCAGGGTTAGGGTTACGGTTAGGGTTAAGGTGAGGGTTAGGGTTAGGGTTAAAATGAGGGTTAGGGTTCGGGTTAGGGTTAGGAATAGGCCATAGTTAGGTTTAGCGTTAGAGTTAGGTTTATAATGAGGGTTAGGGTTAGGGTTAGGGTTAGGGTTTGGGTTACTGTTATGTTAGGGTTAGGGTTAAGGTTAGGGTTAGGATTAGGTTTAGAGTTAGGGTTAGGATGAGGGTTAGGGTTAGAGTTAGGGTTAGGATTAAGGTTAGGGTCAGAGTTAGGGTTAGTGTTAGGGCTAAATTGAGTGTTAGGATTAGGATTAGGGTTAGGATGAGGGTTAGGGTTAGAGTTAGGGTTAGGGTTAGGGTTAGGATTAGGGTTATGGTTCAAGATAGGCCAGAGTTATTGTTAGGGTCCGGGTTATGGTTAAAATTATGCTAGGGTAGTGTTAGGGTTAGGGTTAGGGTTAGCGTTAGCGTTTTGGTGAGGGTTAGGGTTAGAGTTAGGGTTAGGGTTCGGTTAGGGTTAGGGTTAGCGTTAAGGTTAGGGTTAGGTTAGGGTTAGGATGAGGGTTAGGGTTAGAGGTAGGGCTAGGGTTAGGGTTAAGATTATCGTTAGGGTTAGGTTTAGCATGAGGGTTAGGGTTAGATATAGGGTTAGGGTTAGGGTTAGAGTTAGGGTTAGCATAAGGATGAGGTTTAGGGTTAGGTTTAGGGTTAGGGTTAGGATTAGGGTCAGGTTAGGGTTAGGTTTAGGGTTAGGGTTAGAGTTAGGGTTAGGATAAGAATGATGTGTAGGCTTAGGGTTAGGGTTAGGGTTAGCTTAGGGTTAGGATGAGGATTAGGGTAAAAGTTAGGGCTACGGTTAGGGCTAAGATTAGGGTTAGGGATAGGTTTACGATGAGGGTTAGTGTTAGGTTTAGGATTAGTGTTAGAGTTAGGGTTAGGGTTAGAGTTAGGGTTAGAGTTAGGATAAGGATGAGGGTTAGGGTTAGGGTTAGGTTAGGTTTAGGTTTAGGGTTAGGGTTAGGTTTAGCGTTAGGATTAGGGTTAGGTTTAGGATTAGGATTAGGGTTAGGGTTAGGGTTAGGATTAAAATGAGGGTTAGGATTAGGGTTAGGATTAGGGCAAGGGTTAAGTTTAGTGTTCAGGATAGGCCAGAGTTATGGTTAGGGTCCTGTTTATGGGTAGGATTACACCAGGGTTAAGGTTAGTGTAAGTTTTAGGGTAGGGTTAGCATTTTGGTGAGGGTTAGGTTTAGGGGTAGTGTTTCCATAGGGTTAGGCTTAGGGTTAGAGTTAGGGTTAGGCTTAGGGCTAGGGTTTGGGTTAGGGTTAGGGTGAGGGTTAGGGTAAGGGTTAGGGTTAGGTTAGGGTCAGGGTTATGGTTATGGTTAGGGTTAGGATTACAGTTTGTATGAGGATGAGTGTTATTGTTAGAGTTAGGGTTATTGTTAGGGTCAGGATTAGGGTTAGGGTTAGGGTTAGGTTTCGGTTGAAAGTTAGGGTTAGGGTTAGGTTTAGGGTTAGGGTTAAGTTTAGTGTTCAGAATAGGCCAGAGTTAAGATTAGGGTCCTGTTTATGAGTAGGATTACACTAGGGTTAAGGTTAGGGTAAGTTTTAGGGTTAGCGTTTTGGTGAGGTTTAGGTTTAGGGTTAGTGTTTCAATAGGTTAGGGTTAGGGTTAGAGTTAGGGTTAGGGTTAGGGTTAGGGTTAGGGTTAGGGTTAGAGTTAGGGTTCAGGATAGGCCAGAGTTAGGGTTAGCGTCCGGGTTAGGGTTAGAATTACGCTAGGGTTAGTGTTTGGGTTAGGGTTAGGGTTAAGTTAGGGTCAGGTTTAGGGTTAGGATGATGTTTAGGGTTATGTTTAAATTGAAGGTTAGTGTTCGGGTTCGGGTTTGGGTTCGGGTTAGGGTTAGGGTTAACTTTAAAATGTGGGTTAGTTTTAGGGTTAGGGTTAGGGTTAGGTTTAGAGTTAGGGTTAGGGTTAGTCTTCAGAATAGGCCAGAGTTAGGTTTAGGGTCCTGTTTATCAGTATAGTTACAGTAGGGTTAAGATTAGGGTAAGTTTTAGGGTTAGCGTTTTGGTGAGGGTTAGGTTTAGGGTTAGTGTTTCAAAGGGTTAGAGTTAGGGTTAGCGTTAGGGTTAGGGTAGGGCTAGGGTTAGGGTTACTGTTAGGGCTAGGGTTAGGGTTAGGGTTAGTTTTAGGATTAGGGCTAGGGTTAGGGTTAGGGTTAGGGTTAGGGTTAGCGTTAGGTTAGGGTTAGTTTTAGTGTTAAGGTTAGGGTTAGGTTAGGGTTAGGTTGGGATTAGGGTTAGGGTCAGGGTTAGGGTTAGGGTTAGGTTTAGGTTTACGATGAGGGTTTGGTTAGAGTTAGGGTTAGGATTACGATGAGGGTTAGGGCTAGTGTTAGGGTTAGAGTTAAAATGTGGGTTAGGGTTAGGGTTATGGTTAGGATTAGGGTTAGGGTTAGTTTTAGTGTTCAGGATAGGCCAGAGTTAGGGTTAGGGTCCTGTTTATGGGTACACTAGGGTTAAGGTTAGGGTAAGTTTTAGGGTTAGCGTTTTGCTGAGGTTTAGGTTTAGGGTTAGTGTATCAATAGGGTTAGGGTTAGAATTAGAGTTAGGATTAGGGTTAGAGCTAGGGTTAGGGTTAGGGTTAGGGTTCAGGATTGGCCAGAGTTAGGATTAGGGTCCGGGTTAGGGTTAGAATTACACTAGGGTTATTGTTAGGGTTAGGGTTAGGTTAAGGTTAGGGTTAAGTTTAGCGTTAGGATGAGGTTTAGGGTTATGGTTAAATTGAGTATTAGGATTCGGGTTTGGGTTCAGGTTCAGGTTACAGTTAGGGTTAGGGTTAAAATGAGGGTTAGTTTTAGGGTTAGGGTTAGGGTTAGGGTTAGGGTTAGGGTTAGGGTTAGGGTTAGGGTTAGGGTTAGTGTTGAGAATAGGCCAGAGTTAGGGTTAGGGTCCTGTTTATCGGTAGGATTACACTAGGGTTAAGATTAGGGTATGTTTTAAGGTTAGCGTTTTGGTGAGGGTTAGGTTTAGGGTTAGTGTTTCAATAGGGTTAGGGTTAGGGTTAGCGTTAGGGTTAGGGTTAGGGCTACGGTTAGGGTTAGGGCTAGTGTTAGGGTTAGGGTTAGGGTTAGGGTTCAGAATAGGCCAGAGTTAGGATTAGGGTCCACGTTAGGGTTAGAATTATGCTAGGGTTATTGTTAGGGTTAGGGTTTGGGTTAGGGTTAGGGTTAGGGTTAGGGTTAGGCTGAGATTTAGGGTTATGTTTACATTGAGAGTTAGGTTTCGGGTTTGGGTTTGGGTTCGGGTTAGGGTTAGGATTAGGTTTAGGATGAGGGTTAGGGTTAGGGTTAGGATTTTGGTTAGGGTTAGGGTTAGGATAAGGGTTAGGGTTAGGGTTAGGGATAGGGTTAGGGTTAAAATGAGGGTTATGGTTAGGGTTAGCGTTATGGTTAGGTTTAGGTTTAGGTTTAGGATAAGGGTTAGGGTTAGTGTTAGGGTTAGGGTTAGGTATTGGTTTAGGGTTAGGGTTAGGTTAGGCCAAAGTTAGGGTTAGGTTTAGGGTTAGGGGTTAGGCCAAAGTTAGGGTTAGGGTTAGGGTTTGGGTTAGGGTTAGGTTTAGGGTTAGGTTACGGTTAAAATGAGGGTTAGGGTTAGGGTTAGGTTTAGTGTTTGGAGAAGGGTTAGGGTTAGGTCAGAGTTAGTATTTGGGTTAGGGTTAGGGTTATGGTTTGGGTTAGGGTTAGGGTTACGGTAAAAATGAGGGTTAGGGTTAGGGTTAAATTGAGGGTTAGGGTTAGGGTTAGGATGAAGTTTAGGGTTTGGGTTTAGGGTTAGTTTAGGGTTAGGGTTAGCGTTATGGTTAAGGTTAGGTTAGGGTTAGGTTTAGGGTTATGGTTATGGTTAGGGTTAGGGTTTGGTTAGGGTTAAGGCAGAGTTAGGGTTAGGGTTAGGGTTAGGGTTAGCGTTTGGGTTAGCGTTTGGGTTAGGGTTACGATTACAGTTAGGGTTGGGTGAGGGTTAGGCTTATGGTTAAAATGAGGGTTAGGGTTAGTGTTAAGGTTAGGGTGAGGGTTAGGTTTAGGCTTAGGGATAGGCCAGAATTAGGGTTAGCGTTGGAATTAGGTTTATAATGAGGGTTAGTCTTAGGGTTAGGGTTAGGATGACGATTACAGTTAGGGTTAGTGTTAGGGTTAGGGTTAGCATTTGGTTAGGGTTAGTGTTAGCATTATAGTTAGGGTTAGGTTAGGGTTAGGTTGGGGTTAGGGTTAGGGTTAGGGTCAGGGTTAAGGTTAGGTTTAGCTTTAGGATGAGGGTTAGGGTTAGAGTTAGGGTTAGGCTTAGGGTTAAGATTATGGTTAAGGTTAGGATTAGGATTTGGGTTAGGGCTAGAGTTAGGGTTAGGGTTAAAATGAGGGTTAAGGTTAGGGTTAGGGTTAGGATTAGGGTTAGGGTTCGGGTTAGTGTTCAGGATAGGCCAGAGTAGGGTTAGGGTCCTGTTTATGGGTAGGATTACACTAGGTTTAAGGTTAGTGTAATTTTAGGGTTAGTGTTTTGGTGAGGGTTAGGTTTAGGGTTAGTGTTTCAATAGGGTTAGGATTAGGGTTAGAGTTAGGGTTAGGGCTAGAGTTAGGGTTAGGGGTAGAGTTCAAGATAGGCCAGAGTTAAGGTTAGGGTCCGAAGTATGGTTAGAATTACGCTAGGGTTAGTGTTAGGGTTAGGGTTAGGTTTAGGGTTAGGATGAGATTTAGGGTTAGAGTTATGGTTAGGGTTAGGTTTAGGGTAACGGTTAGGGTTAGAATGAGGGTTAGTGTTAGGGTTAGGTTTAGGTTTAGGTTAGAGTTAGGGTTAGGTTTAGGGATAGCGTTAGGTTTAGTGTTCAGGATAGGCCAGAGGTAGGGTTAGGGTCCTGTTTATGGGTAGGATTACCCTAGGGTTAAGGTTAGGGTAAGTTTTATGTTTAGCATTTCGGTGAGGGTTAGGTTTAGGGTTAGTGTTTCAATAGGGTTAGGTTTAGGGTTAGAGTTAGGGTTAGGGTTAAGGATAGGCCAGTGTTAGGGTTAGGATCAGGGTTATGGTTAGAATTATGCTAGAGTTAGTGTTAGTGTTAGGGTTAGGCTTAGGGTTTGGGTTAGCGTTTTGGTGAGGGTTATGTTTAGAGTTAGGGTTAGGGTTAGTTTAATGTTAGGGTTAGGTTTAGGGTTGGGATGAGGTTTAGGGATAGGTTTGGGTTAGGGTTAGGGTTAAGTTTGTTTCGGTGTTAAGGTTAGGGTTAGGGATAGGCTAGGCCAGAGTTAGGGTTAGGGTTAGTGTTAGGTTTAGGTTTAGGGTTTGGGTTAGTTTTAGGCCAGAGTTAGTGTTAGGGTTAGGGTTAGGGTTTGGGTTAGGGTTAGCGTTATGGTTAGGGTTAGGATGAGGTTTAGGGTTACGGTTAAGGTTAAAATGAGGGTTACATTTAGGGTTAGGGTTAGAATGAGGTTTAGGGTAAGCGTTAGGTTTATTTTTAGTGTTAGGTTTAGGGTTAGGGTTAGGTTTAGGCTATCATAGAGTCAGGTTTAGCGTTAGGGTTAGATTTTGGGTTATGGTTAGCGTTAGCTTTTTGATGAGGGTTAGGTTTTGGGTTAGGATGAGAGTCAGGGTTAGGGTTAGGGTTATAATGAGGGTTAGGGTTAGGGTTAGGTTACGGTTAGGATGAGGTTTAGGGTTAGGTTTTGGTTAGGGTTAGAGTTAGTGTTACAATGAGGTTTAGATTTAGGGTTAGTGTTAGAATTAGGTTTAGGGTTATGGTTATGTTTAGGGTTAGGTTTAAGTTAAGGGATAGGGTTAGGTTTAGGGTTAGGGTCAGGATTAGCTTTAGGTTTAGGGTTAGAGTTAGGGTTAGGGTTAGGGTTACGATTAGGGTTAGGTTTAAACTTAGAGTTAGGGTTATGTCTACTGTTAGCTTTAGAATGAGGGTTAGGGTTCTGTTTAGGTTTAGAGTTAATTTTAGGGTTAGAGTTATGGTTAAAATTTGGGGTAGGGCTAGGGTAAGGGTTAGAGTTAGGGTTAGGGTAAAATTAGGTTTAGGGTTAGGGTTCGTGGTCGAGTTTTGGTTAAGTTTAGCGTTTTGATGAGGCTTAGGGTTAGCGTTTTGATGAGGGTTAGGGTTAGGGTTAGAGTTAAGTTTAGAGTTAGGGTTAGAATGAGGGTTAGGGTTATCTTTAGGTTTAGGGATAGGGTTAGGTTTAAGGTTAGGGTGAGGGTTAGGGTTAGGGTTAGGGTTACGATTAGAGTTAGGTTTAGTATTAGAGTTAGGGTTATGGCTAGAGTTAGCTTTAGAATGAGGGCTAGGGTTAGGGTTGGAGTTATTTTTAGGGTTAGAGTTAGCGTTAAAATGAGGGGGAGGGCTAGGGTTAGGGTTAGGGTAGAGTTACGTTTAGGTTTAGGGTTAGCATTGGGGTTAGGGTTAGGGTTATCCTTTTGATGAGGGTTAGGGTTAGGGTTAGGATGAGGGTTAGATTTAGGTTTAGGTTTAGGTTTAGGGTTAGAGTTAGGAATAGAATGAGTGTTAGGTTTAGAGTTAGGGTTAGGGTTAGGATTTGGGTTAGGGTTAGGTTTAGCATTAGGTTTAGTGTTAGGGTTAGGGTTAGGGTTAGAATGAGTGTTAGGGTTAGCGTTAGCCTTTTGATGAGGGTTAGGGTTAGGATGAGAGTTAGCTTTAAGGTGAGGGTTAGGGTTAGGGTTAGGGTTAGGGTTAGGGTTAGGGTTAAAATGAGGTTTAGGTTTAGTGTTAGGGTTAGGGTTAGAATTAGGTTTAGGGTTATGGTTATGTTTAGGGTTAGGGTTAGGTTTAGGGATAGCGTTAGGTTTAGGGTTAGGGTGAGGTTTAGCTTTAGGTTTAGGGTTAGGGTTAGGGTTAGGGTTAGGGTTAGGGTTAGGGTTACGATTAGGGTTAGGTTTATGGTTAGAGTTAGGTTTATTGGTAGACTTAGCTTTAGAATGAGGGTTAGGTTTTGGTTTAGGTTTAGAGTTAGTTTTATGGTTAGAATTAGGGTTAAAATGAGGGGTGGGCTTCAGTTCGGTTTAGGGTTATGATGAGGGTTAGGGTTAGAGTTAGGGTAGGTTTAAGATTAGGGTTAGGTTTTGGGTTAGGGTAGAATTAGGTTTAGGGTAGGGTTAGCGTTCAAGTTAGGGTTAGGGTTAGTGTTTTGATGAGGGTTAGGTTTAGATTTAGGGTTAGTATTAGTGTCAGGGTTAGGATTAGGGTGGAGTTAGGTTTAGGGTTAGGGTTATCTTTGCGGTTAGGGTTACCGTTTTGATGACGGTTAGGGTTAGGGTTATGTTTAGCATTAAGTTTAGGGTTAGAGTTAGGGTTAGGGTTAGCTTTAGAATGAGGGTTAGTGTTCGGCTTAGGGTTAGGGTTAGGATGAGGGTCAGGGTTAGGGTTAGGTTTAGCATTAGAATGAGGGTTAATGTTCGGTTTAGGGTTAGGGTTAGGGTTAGAATTAGGGTTAGAATGAGTTCTAGGGCTAGGTTATGGATAGGGTTAGGATGAGCGTTAGGGTTCGGGTTAGGTTTTGCTTTAGGGTCACGGTAGAGTTAGGTTTATGGTTAGGGTTAGATTTTGGGTTATGGTTAGGGTTAACGTTTACATGAGGGTTAGGGTTAGGGTTAGAGTTAGGGTTTTAATGAGGGTTATGGTTAGCTTTAGGTTTAGGGTTAGTGTTAGGTTTAGGTTTAGGGTTAGTGTTAGGTTTAGGGTTAGCATAGAGTTAGGTTTAGGGCTAGGTTTACATTTTGGGTTAGGGTTAGCATTAGCGTTTTGATGAGTGTTAGGGTTAGGGATAGGATTAGGATTAGGGTTAGGATGAGGGTTAGGGTTAGGAGTAGGGTTAGGGTTAGAATGAGGTTTAGCGTTAGGTTTAGGGTTAGGGTTAGGTTTAGGGTTAGAGTTAGCGTTATGTTTAGAGTTAGCTTTAGGATGAGGGTTAGGGTTAGTGTTATGATTAGGGTTAGGGTTAGGGTTAAGATGAGGGTTAGGGTTAGGTTTAGGGTTAGGATGAGGGTTAGTTTTAGGATAAGGGTTAGGATTAGTATGAGGGTTAGGGTTAAGTTTAGGGTTAGAATGAGGGCTAGGCCTAGAGTTAGGGTTAGGTTTAGGATGAGGGTTAGCTTTAGGGTTAGGTTTAGTGTTAGGTTTAGGGATTGGGTTAGGATGAGGGTTAGGGTTAGGTTTAGGGATAAGATGAGGGTTAGGGTTACAGTTAGGTTTAGGGTTAGTGTTCTGGTTATGGTTAGAGTTAGCTTTATAATGAGGTTTAGGGTTACTGTTAGGTTCAGGGGAAGGGTTAGGGTTAGGCTAAGGTTTCAGGTCAGGGTTAGGGTTAGAATGAGGGAAAGTGTTAGGTTTAGGTTAGGGTTAGGATTAGCGTCAGGCTTAGGGTTAGAGTTAGGGTTAGGGTTAGGGTTAGGGTTTGGGTTAGAATGAGGTTTAGGTTTAGAGTTATCGTTAGGGTTAGCATTAGGTTTAGGGTTAGAGTTGGGTTTTGGGTTAGGTTTAGGGTTAGGGTTAGGTTAGGGTTAGCATTAGGTTTAGGGTTACGTTTAGGGTTAGGGTTAGGGTTAGAGTTAGCGTTATGTTTAGAGTTAGCTTTAGGATGAGGGTTAGGGTTAGGTTTATGTTTAGGGTTAGGGTTAGGATTAGGGTTATTGTTAGAATGAGGGTTAGGGTTAAGGTTAGGGTTAGGATGAGGGTTACGATGAAGGTTAGGATTAGTTTTAGGGTTAGGGTTAGTATGAGGGTTAGGGTGAGGATGAGGTTTAGGGTTAGAGTTAGGGTTAGGGTTAGAGTTAGGGTTAGGGTTAGAGTTAGGGTTAGAATGAGGGCTAGGCCTAGGGTTAGGGTTAAGATGGGGGTTAGGGTTATGGTTAGGTTTAGTGTTGGGTTAGGAATAGGGTTAGGATGAGGGTTAGGGTTAGGTATAGGGATAAGATGAAGGTTAGAGTTACAGTTAGGGTTAGGGTTAGGGTTCGGGTTATGGTCAGAGTTACCTTTAGAATGAGGGTTACGGTTAGGGTTAGGTTTAGGGGAAGGGTTAGGGGTAGGGTAAGGTTTACTGTTAGGGTTAAGGTTAGAATGAGGGAAAGTGTTAGGTTTAGGTTAGGGTTAGGGTTAGCGTCAGGTTTAGGGTTAGAGTTAGTGTTAGTGTTAGGGTTAGGTTTAAGTTTAGGGTTATAATTAGGGTTAGGTTTAGGGTTAGGTTTTTGGTTAGGGTAGGGTTAGGGTTAGGATGAGGCTTAGGGTTTCATTTAGGGTTAATGTTGAGGTTTCAGGTTATCTTTAGATTTAGCTTTAGAATGAGGGTTTGGGTTAGGGTTAGGTTTAGGGATAGGATTATGTCTAGGGTTAGGTTTAGGGTTAGCATTAGGTTTAGGGTTAGGGTTAGGTTCAGGGTAAGGGATAGATTACGGTTAGCTTTTTGTTTACGGTTAGAATTAGGTTTAGGGTTAGGGCTAGGGTTAGGGTTTAGGTTACGATTAGGGTTAAGGTTAGCGTTAGGGTTAGGGTTAGAGTTAGTTTTAGAATGAGGGTTAGAGTTAGTGTTATGGTTAGGGTTACATTCAGGATGAGGGTTAGGGTTAGGGTTAGGGTTAGGGTTACCTTTAGTGTTAGGGTTAGGGTTATAGTTATGGTTATGGTTTGAGTTAGCTTTCGAATGAGGGTCAGGGTTAGGGATAGGGCTAGAGTTAGGTTTAGGGTTACACTTGGGTTTAAATTGAGGGATATGGCTAGGATTAGGGTTAGGGTTAGGTTTAGGGTTAGAGTTAGGGTTACAATTAGGGTTAGGGTTAGGGTTAGAGTTAAGGTTAGTTTTATGTTTAGGGTTAGAGTTAGGGTTATGGTTGGGTTAGGGTTAGGTTAGGGTTAGGGTTAACATTAGGTTTAGAGTTAGGTTTAGGGTTAGGGTTAGAGTTAGCGTTATGGTTAGAGTTAACGTTATCGTTAGAGTTAGCTTTAGGATGAGGGTTAGGGTTATAGTTACGATGAGGGTTAGGTTTAGAATTAGGTTTAGGGTTAGAGTTAGGGTTAGAATGAGGGTTAGGTTTAGGTTTAGGTTTAGGGTTAGGGTTAACGTTAGGTTTAGTGTTAGTTTTAGGTTTAGGGTTAGGTGTAGGTTTAGGGATAGGGTTAAGTTTAGGGTTAGGTTTAGGGTTAGGGTTAGGATTAGGTTTAGGGTTAGGTTAGGGTGAAGTTTAGGGTTAGATTTAGGGTTAGGGTTAGGATTAGGTTTAGGGTTAGGTTAGGGTGAAGGTTAGCGTTAGGTTTAGGATTAGAGTTAGGGTTAGAGTTAGGGTTAGGGTTAGGTTTAGAGTTAGCATTTTGGTTAGAGTTAGCTTTAGGATGAGGGTTAGGGTTAGGGTTAGGATGAGAGTTAGGGTTAGGATTAGGGATAGGGTTAGAATGCGGTATAGGGTTAAGGTTAGTGTTAGCATGAGGGTTGGAATGAGGGTTAGGGTTTGGTTTAGGGTTAGGGTTAGGATGAGTGTTAGGGTAACAATTAGGGTTAGGGTTAGGGTTAGAGTTAGGGTTAGGGTTAGGGTTCGGGTTCGGGTTAGGGTTAGGGTTAGAATGAGGGTTAGGTTTAGGTTTAGGGTTAGGGTTAGCATTAGGTTTTGGGTTTGGGTTATGATTAGGGTTAGGGTTAGAGTTACGGTTAGGGTTAGGATTCGGGTTACGATTAGGGTTAGCGTTAGAGTTAGGGTTAGGGTTATAGTTAGAGTTAGAATGAGGGTTTGGTTTAGGTGTAGAATGAGGGTTAGGGTTAGGGTTAGGGTTAGGATGAGGGTTAGGGTTAGGGTTAGTGTTAGGGTTAGCATTAGGGTTAGGGCAGAATTAGGTTTAGGGTTAGGGTTAGGATTAGGTTTAGGGTTAGATTTAGGGTTAGAATGAGAGTTACGTTTAGAGTTAGGCTTAATGTTAGGATGAGGGTTAGGGTTTGGGTTAGGTTAGGGTTAAAGTTAGGGTTAGAATGAGAGATTGAGATAGGGTTAGGGTTAGGGTTACAGTTACGATGAGGGTTAGGGTTTCTGTTAGGATTCTGACTTAGGTTTAGGGTAGAGTTAGGTTTAAGGTTAGGCTTAGGGTTAGAGCAGGGTTAGGGTTAGGGTTAGGATGAGGGTTAGGGTTAGGGTTAGGGTTACGCTTATGGTTAGGTTTAGGGTTAGGGTTACAGTTAGATTTAGGTTTAGAATGAGGGTTAGGTTTAGAATGAGGGTTAGGTTTAAGGGTAGGGTGAGGGTTAATGTCCTTTTTAAATAAATAAATAAATAAATAACTGAGGTCGACCTTTTTTTCTTTCTCTTTGTTTCTTCCTTTCTTTCTTTCATCTTATTTTATTTTATTTTTTAAATAAGGAACTGTGTAAATAAGAAACTGTTTCTTTTATATACTTTTTTTCCTGGACTCATATATATATATATATATTAGAAATGAGGTCTGTTCCACTTTTTATTGTAGGGATGAAGATCAACCAGATGTCTGGGGTGACATTGTCTTTTTCTCTTCCCCCTCCCCCCACCTCCATCTGGGTGAAAGACCAGATGTCTGTTCTGGACTTTTTTTCCCCTCAGGACTTTATATATATATATATATATATATATATATATATATATATATATATATA
>REGO01001306.1:65908-77677 GCA_010120015.1 Rhombomys opimus
CCTAGTGTTAGGTTTAGATTTAGGGTTAGAGTCATGGTTAGGGTTAGGGTTAGTCTTAGAGTTAGGGCTAGGGTTAGGGTTAGGGTTAGGGCTAAGGCTAAGGTTAGGGTTGGAGCTAGTGTTAGCTCTAAGGCTAGGTTTAAGTTTAGGGCTAGGGCTAGCTTTAGGGTTAGAGTTAGGCCTAGGATTAGGGTTAAGGTAAGGACTTGGACTAGGGTTAGGGTTAGAGTTAGGGCTAGGGTTAGGGTTACAGTTAGGATTATTTTTGGGGTTAGGGCTACGGGTAGGTTTAGGTTTAGTGTTAGGGTTAGGGTCAAGGTTAGGGTTAGGGTTAGGTCTATGGTTAGGTTTAGGGCTAGGGCTAAGTTTAGGGTTAGGCCTAGGGTTATGGTTAGCCTTAGTTTTAGGGTTAGGACTAAGGCTTGGGTTAAGATTAGGGCAAGGGTGTGGTCTAAGGCTAGGTTTAGGGTTAGGGCTAGGGCTAGGATTAGGGTCAGGGTTATGGCTAGGCTTAGGGATAGGCTTAGGTTTAGGGTTAGGGCTAGGGTTGGCATTAGTTCTAGGTCTAGAGCTAGGTTTAGGGTTGAGGTAGGGTTAGGGCTAAGGCTAAGGTTAAAGTTAGGTCTTCGTTTAAGGTTAGGGTTAGGGTTAGGTTTAGGTTTAGGTTTAAGGTTAGGTTTAGGTTTAGGGTTAGGTTTAGAGCTAGGGCTATGGCTTGGGTTAGGTTTAGGGCTAGGGTTAGCTCTAAGGCTAGGTTTAAGTTTAGGGCTAAGGCTAGGTTTAGGGTTAGAGTTAGAGTTAGGCCTAGGATTAGGGTTAAGGTAAGGAGTTGGGCTAGGTTTAAGGTTAGAGTTAGGGCTAGAGTTAGGTTACGGATAGGATTATTTTTGGGGTTAGGGCTACAGCTAGGGTTACGTTTAGTGTTAGGGTTAGGGTCAAGGTTAGGGTTAGGGATAGGTTTAAGGTTAGGTTTAGGTTTAGGGTTAGGGCTAGGGCTAGGGTTAGTGTTAGGTTTAGGGCTATGGCTAGGGTTAGGATTAGGGTCAGGGCTAGTGTTAGGGTTAGGATTAGGGATGGTGTTTGTTCTAGGCCTAGTGTTCGGTATAGATTTAGGGTTAGAGTCATGGTTAGGGTTTACGGTTAGTCTTAGAGTTAGGGCTAGGTTTAGGGTTAGGCCTAGGGCTAAGTTTAGGTTTGGGGGTAGGGTTAGGTCTAAGGCTAGGTTTACGTTTATGGTTAGGGCTAGGTTTAGGGTCACGTTTAGTGTTAGGTTAAGTCTAGGGTTAGGGCTAAGAATAGTTTTAGGCCTAGGGTTAGGATTAAAGTTCGGGGTCGGGCTAGGGTTAGGGTTAGGGCTAGGGTTAGGGTTAGGGTTAGGGTTAGGGCTAGGCCTAGGGTTAGTTTTAGGGTTAGGGTAGTGCTAGGTTTAGGGTTAGGTTTAGGGTTAGGGTTAGTGCTACTTTTAGGTGTAAGGCTAGGGATAGGGTTAGGGTTAGGGTTAGGGCTAGGTTTAGGGTTAGGGTTAGGCCTAGGATTAGGGTTAAGGTAAGGAGTTGGACTAGGGTTAGGGTTAGAGTTAGGGCTAGGGTTGGGTTACAGTTAGGATTATTTTTTGGGATAGGGCTATGGGTAGGTTTAGGTTTATTTTAGGGTTAGGGTCAAGGTTAGGGTTAGGGTTAGGGTTAGGGCTAGGGTTAGGTTTAGGGCTAGGGCTAAGGTTAGGGTTAGGGCTAGGGTTACAGTTAGCCTTAGGTTTAGGTTTAGGACTAAGGCTTGGGTTATGATTAGGGCTAGGGTGTGGTCTAAGGCTAGGGTTAGGGATAGGGATAGGGCTAGGATTAGGATCAGGGTTATGGCTAGGCTTAGGGATAGGGTTAGGGTTAGGGTTAGGGCTAGGGTTGGCGTTAGGTTTAGGTCTAGGGCTAGGTTTAGGGTTGGGGTAGGGTTAGGGCTAAGGCTAAGGTTAAAATAAGGTCTTCGTTTAAGGTTAGGGTTAGGGTTAGTTTTAGGTGTCGGTTTAGGTTTAGGGTTAGGTTTAGGTTTAGGGTTAGTGTTAGGGTTAGGGTTAGAGCTAGGGCTATGGCTTGGGTTAGGTTTAGGGCTAGGGTTAGTTCTAAGGCTAGGATCATGTTTAGGGCTAGGGCTAGGTTTAGGTTTAGGTTTAGGGTTTGGCCTAGGGTTAGGGTTAAGGTAAGGAGTTGGGCTAGGGTTAAGGTTAGAGTTAGGGCTAGGGTTAGGGTTATGCTTAGGGTTATTTTGGGGGTTAAGGCTACGGCTAGGGATAGGTTTAGTGTTAGGATTAGGGTCAAGGTTAGGGTTATGGATAGGGTTAAGGTGAGGTTTAGGTTTAGGGTTATGGCTAGGGCTAGCGTTAGTGTTAGGGTAAGGGCTAGGGTTAAGTTTAGGGTTAGGGTTAGGGATGGTGTCTGTTCTAGGCCTAGTGTTAGGTTTAGGTTTAGGGTTAGAGTCAATGTTAGGGTTAGGGTTAGCCTTAGAGTTAGGGCTAGGGTAGGGTTAGGGCTAGGGCTAAGGTTAGGGTTGGGGCTAGGGTTAGGGTTAGGTTTAGGCCTAGGGATAGAGTTAGGGTTAGGGTTAGGCCTAGGGTTACTGTTAGGGTGAGGATTAGGGTTGGGGTTTGATCTAGGCCTAGTGTTAGGTTTAGATTTAGGGTTAGAGTCATGGTTAGCGGTAGGGTTAGTCTTAGAGTTAGGGCTAGGGTTAGGGTTAGGGTAGGGCTAAGGTTAGGGTTGGGGCTATGGTCAGGTCTAAGGCTAGGGTTAGGTTTAGGGCTAGGGCTAGGTTTAGGGTTAGGGTTAGGCCTAGGGTTAGGTTTAAGGTAAGGAGTGGGGTAGGTTTAGGGTTACGGTTAGGATTATTTTTGGCGTTAGGGCTATGGCTAGGGTTAGGTTTAGTGTTACGGTTAGGGTCAAAGTTAGGGTTAGGGTTGGTGCTAGTGTTAGGGTTAGGGCTAGGGCTAAGGTTAGCGTTAGGGCTAGGGTTACGGTTAGGTTTAGGTTTACGGTTAGGGCTAAGGCTAGGGTTAAGATTAGGGCTAGGGTGTGGTCTAAGGCTAGGGTTAGGGTTAGGGCTAGGGCCAAGATTAGTGCTAGGGTCAGGGTTATGGCTAGGCTTAGGGATAGGGTTAGTGTTAGGGTTAGGCCTAGGGTTAGGGTTAAGGTAAGGAGTGGGGCTAGGGTTAGGGTTAGAGTTAGGGCTAGCTTTAGGGTTATGGTTAGGGTTATTTTTGGGGTTAGGGCTACGGCTAGGGTTAGGTTTAGTGTTAGGGTTAGGGTTAGGGTCAAGTTTAGGGTTAGGGTTAGGGCTAGGGTTATGTTTAGCTTTAGGGTTAGGGTTAGATCTAAGACTAGGGTTAAGATTAAGGCTAGGGTATGGTCTAAAGCTAGGGTTAGGGTTAGGGCTAAGGATACTGTTAAGGTTAGGGTTAGGGTTAGGGTAGTGCTAGTGTTAGGGCTAGGGCTAGTGTTATGTCTAAGACTAGGGTTAGGGTTAGGAGTAGGGCTAGAATTTGGGCTAGGGCTAGGGTTAGGTCTAAGGGATAGGGCTAGGTTTAGCATTAGAGTTAGGTCTTGGGCTAGAGCTACAGTTAGTGTTAGGGTTAGGGATAAGGGTATGGTTAGGGTTAGGGTTAGAGCTAAGGGTAATGTTAGGGTTAGGGTTAGGGTTAGGGTTAGGGTTAAGGTTAGGGTTAATGTTAGGTTTAGGTTTAGGGTTAGGGTTAGGGTTAGGGTTAGGGCTTGGGATAGGTTTAGAGCTAGGGTTACGTTACGGTTAGGGTTAGGGATAGGTTTAGGGTTGGGGTTTGGGCTAGGCCTAGTGTTAGGTTTAGAGTTCGGGTTAGAGTCAGGGTTAGGGTGAGGGTTAGGGTTAGAATTAGGGCTAGGTTTAGGGTTAGGGCTAGGGCTAAGTTAGGGTTAGGCTTAGTGTTAGGTTTAGCTTTAGGGTCAGTGTTAGGGCTAGGCCTTAAGTTAGGTTTAGGGCTAGGGTTAGGTCTAAGTCTAGGGTTAGGGTTAGGGCTAGTGCTATGGTTAGGGATAGGGTTAGGGTCAGGTTTAGGGTTAGGGCTAGGGTTAGGGTTAGGGATAGGGTTAGGGTTAGGGTTAGGGATAGTGCTAGGGTTAGCATTAGCCTTAGGTCTTGGCTAGGGCTAGGGTTAGGGTTAAAGTTAGGGTTAGGGTTAGAGTTAGGGCTAAGGCTAAGGTTAGGGTTAGGGTTGGGGTAAGGCTAAGGCTAAGGCTAAGGTTAGGGTTAGGCTTAGTGTTAGGTTTAGCTTTAGGGTCAGTGTTAGGGCTAGGCCTTAAGTTAGCTTTAGGGCTAGGGTTAGGTCTAAGGGTAGGGTTAGGGTTAGGGTTAGTGCTATGGTTAGGTTTAGGGTCAGGTTTAGGGTTAGGGTTAGGGCTAGGGTTCGGTTCAGGGCTAGGGTTCAGGTCAGGGCTAGGGCTAAGGTTAGGTTTAGGGCTAGCGTTAGGTCTAAGGCTAGGGTTAGCCTTAGGTCTAGGGCTAGATTTATGGTTATGTCTAGGGTTAGGGTTAGGTTTAGGGTTAGGGTTAGGGCTAGGGTTCGGGTTAGGGCTAGGGCTGATGTTAGGGTTAGGGCTAGGGTTACGGTTAGCTTTAGGTTTATGGTTAGGTCTAAGGCTAGGGTTAAGATTAGGGCTAGGGTGTGGTCTAAGGCTAGGGTTAGGGTTAAGGCTAGGGCCAGGATTAGGGCTAGGGTCAGGATTATGGCTAGGCTTAGGGATAGGTTTAGGTTTAGGGTTAGGGCTAGTTCTAGGGTCAGGGTTAGTTTTAGGATTAGGGTTGGGGTTTGATCTAGGCCTAGTGTTAGGTTTAATTTTAGGGTTAGAGTCAGGGGTAGGGTTAGGGTTAGTCTTACGGTTAGGGCTATATTTAGGGTTAGGGCTAGGGCTAAAGTTAGGGTTGGGGCTAGGGTTAGGTCTAAGGCTAGGGTTAGGTTTAAGGCTAGGGCTAGGTTTAAGGTTAGGGTGAGGGCTAGGTTTAGGGTTAGGTTTAGGTTTATGTTTAGGGTTAGGGTTAGGGCTAGGGCTAGGGCTTGGGTTAGGTTTAGGGCTAGGGTTAGGTCTAAGGCTAGGATCATGGTTAGGGCTAGGGCTAGGGTTAGGGTTAGGGTTAGTGTTGAGGTTTGTTCTAGGCCTAGTGTTAGGTTTAGTTTTATGGTTAGAGTCATGGTTAGGGTTAGGGTTAGTTAGGGTTAGGGCTAGGGTTACGGTTAGGGCTAGGGCTAAAGTTAGGGTTGGGGCTAGTGTTAGGTCTAAGGCTAGGATTAGGGCTAGTGTCAGGGTTATCGCTAGGCTTAGGGATAGGGTTAGGGTTAGGGTTAGGGTTAGGGTTAGGGTTAGGGTTAGGTTTAGGTTTAGGGTTAGGGCTAGGGTTATGGCTTGGGTTAGGTTTAGGGTTAGGTTTAGGTCTAAGGCTAGGATCATGGTTAGGGCTAGGGCTAGTGTTAGGGTTAGGTTTAGGGCTAAAGATAGGGTTAGGGTTATGTTGAGGGTTAGGGTTTGGGCTAGGGTTAGGGTTAGGGTTGGGGTTTGTTCTAGACCTAGTTTTAGTTTTAGATTTAGGGTTAGAGTCATGGTTATGATTAGGGTTAGTCTTAGAGTTAGGGCTAGGCTTAGGTTTAGGGCTAGGGCTAAGGTTAGGGTTGGGGCTAGGGTTAGGTCTAAGGCTAGGGTTAGGTTTAGGGCTAGGGTTAGGGTTAGGTTTTGGGTTAGGGCTAGGGTTAGGGTTAGGGTTAGGCCTAGGGTTAGGGTTAGGGCTAGTGCTAAGGTTAGGTTTGGGACTAGGGTTAGGTCTAAGGCTAGGATTAAGTTTAGGGCTAGGGCTAGGTTTAGGTTTAGGGTTAGGCCTAGGGTTAGGGTTAAGTTAAGGAGTTGGGCTAGGGTTAATGTTAGAGTTAGGGCCAGGGTTAGGGTTATGGTTAGGATTATTTCTGGGGTTAGCACTACGGCTAGGGTTAGGGTTAGTGTTAGGGTTAGGGTCAAGGTTAGGGTTAGGGAGAGGGTTAGAATTCGGTTTAAGTTTAGGATTAGGGCTAGGGCTAGGGTTAGGGTTAGGGTTAGGTTTAAGTCTAGGGCTAAGGTTAGGGTTAGGGTTAGGTTTAGGGCTAGGGTTAGGGTTAGGGTTAGTGTTAGGGTTAGGGTTAGGGATGGTGTTTGTTCTAGGCCTAGTTTAAGGTTTAGATTTAGGGTTAGAGTCATGGTTAGGGTTAGGGTTAGTCTTAGAGTTAGGTCTAGGGTTAGGGTTAGGGCTAGGGCTAAGGTTAGGGTTGGGGCTAGGGTTAGGTCTAAGGCTAGGGTTAGGTTTAGGGCTAGGGCTAGGTTTAGGGTTAGGGTTAGGCCTAGGGTTAGGGTTAAGGTAAGGAGTTGGGCTAGAGTTAAGGTTAGGGTTAGGGCTAGGGTTAGGGTTATGGTTAGGATTATTTTTGGGGTTACGGCTATGGCTAGGGTTAGGTTTAGTGTTAGGGTTAGGGTCAAAATTAGGCTTAGGGTTGGGGCTAGTGTTAGGGTTTAGGGCTAGGGCTAAGGTTAGGGTTAGGGCTATTGTTACGGTTACATTTAGGTTTACTTTTAGGGCTAAGGCTAGGGTTAAGATTAGGGCTAGGGTGTGGTCTAAGGCTAGGTTTATGGTTAGGGCTAGGGCCACGATTAGGGCTAGGGTCAGGGTTATGGCTAGGCTTAGGGATAGGGTTAGGGTTAGGGTTAGGGCTAGGGCTATGGTTAGGGTTAGGTTTAGGGTTACGGTTGAGGTTTGATCTAGGCCTAGTGTTAGGTTTAATTTTAGGGTTAGAGTCAGGGTTAGGGTTAGGGTTAGTCTTAGGGTTAGGGCTAGGGTTAGGTTTAGGGGTAGGGCTAGGTTTAGGGTTAGGTTTAGGGTTAGGGTTAATTCTAGGGTTCGGGCTAAGAATACTTTTAAGCCTAGAGTTAGGATTAAAGTTCGGGGTCATGCTAGGGTTAGGGTTAGGCCTAGGGTTAGGTTTAGGGTTAGGGCTAGGCCTAGGGTTAGGGTTAGGGTTAGGGTTAGGGTTAGGTTTAGGGTAGTGTTAGGTTTAGGGTTAAGTTTAGGTTTAGGGTTAGTGCTAGGTTTAGGTTTAGGATTAGGGCTGGGATTTGGGCTAGGGCTAAGTCTAGGGTTAGGTCTATGGCTAGGGTTAGGGTTAGGGCTAGGGCTACGATTAGGGTTAGGGCCAGGATTAGGGTTAGGCCTAGGTTTAGGGTTAAGGTAAGGTGTTGAGCTAGGGTTATGGTTAGGGTTAGTGCTAGGGTTACGGTTAGCTTTATGTTTAGGGTTAGGGCCAAGGCTAGGGTTAAGATTAGGGCTAGGGTGTGGTCTAAGGCTAGGGTTAGGGTTAGGGCTAGGGCCAGGATTAGGGCTAGGGTCAGGGTTATAGCTAGACTTAGGGATAGGGTTAGGGTTAACATTAGGGCTTGGTTTGTCGTTAGGTCTAGGTGTAGGGCTAGGTTTAGGTTTGTGATTAGGGTTAGGGCTAAGGCTAAGGTTAGGGTTAGGTCTAGGTTTAAGTTTAGGGTTAAGGCTAGATTTAGGGTTAGCATTTGGTTTAGGTTTAGGGTTAGGGCTAGGGCTAGGGTTAGGGTTAGGGTTAGGGTTGGGGTTGGGGTTTGTTCTAGGCCTAGTTTTAGGTTTAGATTTAGGGTTAGAGTCATGGTTAGGCTTAGGTTTAGTCTCAGATTTAGGGTAGGGTTAGGGTTAGGGCTAGGGCTAAGGTTAGGGTTAGTGTTATGGTTGGGGTTAGGGCTAGGGCAAAGGTTAGGTTTAGTGTTAGGGTTAGGGTCAAGGTTAGGGTTAGAGTTAGTGGTAGGTTTAGGGTTAGGGCTAGGGTTAAATTTAGAGTTAGGGCTATGGTTAGGGTTAGGTTTAGGGTTAGGTTTAGGGTCAAAGTTAGGGTTAGGGTTGGGGTTAAGGCTAGGGTTAGGGCTATGCATAAGGTTAGGGTTAGGGTTAGGGTTAGAGTTAAGGGTAAGGTTAGGGTTAGGGTTAGGGTTAGTGTTAGGATTTGGTTTAGGGTTAGTGTTAGGGCTAGGGCTTGGTTTAGGTTTAGAGCTAGGGTTAGGTTATGATTATGGTTAGGGTTAGGTTTAGGTTTAGGGTTGGGGTTAGGGCTAGGGTTAGTTTTGGGGTTTGGGCTAGGCCTAGGGTTAGGTTTAGAGTTAGGGTTAGAGTCAGGGTTAGGGTGAGGGTTATGGTTAGAGTTAGGGCTCTATTTTGGGTTATTGCTAGGGATAAGTTTAGTGTTGGGGCTAGGGTTAAGACTAAGGCTAGGGTTAGGTTTAGGGCTATGGCTAAGTTTACGGTTAGGGTTAGGCCTAGGGCTATGGTTAGGGTTAGGGCTACGGTTAGGTAAGGCTAAGTTTAGGGTTAGGGCTAGGGCTAGGGTTAAGTTTAAGTCTAGGGTGTAGGCTAAGGCTTTTGTTAGGGTTAGTGCTAGGGCTAGGGCTAGGGTTAGGGTTAGATCTAGGTCTATTTCTAAGTCTAGGTTTAGGGTTAGATATAGGGCTAGGGTTACGGTTAGGACTAGGGTTAGGGTTAGGGCTATGGTTACGGTTTGGGTGATGGTTAGGCCTAGGGTTAGGTTTTAACGTAAGGGGTCGGGCTAGGGTTAGGCTTAGTGTTAGGACAAGGGTTATGGTTAGGTTTAGGGTTAGGGCTATGGCTAGGGTTAGGTTTAGGGTTAGTGTTAGGGCTAGGGCTAGAATTAGGGTTAGGGCTATGGTTAGGTCTAAGACTAGGGTTAGGGTTAGGGCTAGGGCTAGGGTTAGGATTAGGATGAGGGCTAGGGCTAGGGTTAGGTTTAGGATGAGGGCTAGGTCTAGGGTTAGGTTTATTGTTAGGGTTAGGGTCAGGATAGGGTTAGGTTTAGGGTTGGGGCTAGGGTAAGGGTTAGGGCTACGGCTAGGGTTAAGGTTATGGCTAGGGTGTGGGCTAAGGGTAGGGTTAGGGTTAGCACTAGGGCTCGGGTAAGGGTTAGGGCTAGGTTTCGGGGTTAGGTTTAGGGTTTTGTTTATGTCTAGGATTAGGGTTAGGGCTAGGGCTAGGGTTAGGGCTAGGGCTAGGTTTAGGGCGAGGGCTAGGGTTAGGTCTAAGGCGAGTGTTAGGGTTAGGGCTAGGGGTAGGATTAGGGCTAGGGTCAGGGTTAGGTCTAGGATTAGGGTTAGGGTTAGGTCTACTGCTAGGGTTAAGGTTATTGTTAGGTTTAGTGTTAGATTTAGCTTTAGGGTCAGTGTTAGGGCTAGGCCTTAAGTTAGGTTTAGGGCTAGGGGTAGGTCTAAGGCTAGGGTTAGGGTTAGGGCTAGTGCTATGGTTAGGGTTAGGGTCAGGTTTAAGATTAGGTTTAGGGCTAGGGTTAGGTTTAGGGCTAGGTTTAGGGTTATGGTTAGGGCTAGGGTTAGGGTTAGGGATAGTGCTAGGGTTAGCATCAGCGTTAGGTCTTGGCTAGGGCTAGGGTTAGGTTAAAGTTAGGGTTAGGTTAGGTCTTGGCTAGGGCTAGGGTTACAGTTAAAGTTAGGGTTAGGGCTAGGGTTAGGGCTAAGGCTAAGGTTAGGGTTACGGTTGGGGTAAGGTTAGGGTTAGGCTTAGTGTTAGGTTTAGCTTTAGGGTCAGTGTTAGGGCTAGGCCTTAAGTTAGGTTTAGCGCTAGGGTTAGGTCTAAGGCTAGGATTAGGGTTAGGGCTAGTGCTATTATTAGGATTAGGGTCAGGTTTAGGGTTAGGGTTAGGGCTAGGGGTAGAATTAGGGTTAGGGCTAGGTTTAGTGCTAGGATTAAGGTTAGACCTAGGTTTAGGGTTAAGGTAAGGTTTTGGGCTAGTGTTAGTGTTATGGTTAGGGTTAAGGTTAGGCGTTAGGGTTAGGGGTAGGGTTAGGGTTAGGGTTGGGGTTTGGGCTAGGCAAGGGTTAGGTGCATTTTTAGGGTTAGGGTAAGGGCTATGGTTAGGTTTAGGGTTAGGGCTAGGGCTAAGGTTAGAAATAGGGCTAGGTTTAGGGTTAGAATTCAGGTTAGGGCTAAGTTTAGGATTAGGGTTATGGTTATGGTTAGGTTTAGGACTAGGGTTAGGTTTAGGATTAGGGTTAGGACTAGGGTTAGGGTTAGGGTTAACTTTAGTGTTAGCGTTATGGCAAGGGTTAGGATTAGGTTTAGCACTAGGTTTAGGGTTAAGGCTAGTGTTAGGGTTAAGTTTAGGATTAGGGTTAGGGATAGGGTTAGTGTTAGGGATAGGGCTAGGTTTACCATTCGTGTTAGGTATTGGGTTACGAGTATGTTTAGGGTTAGGTTTAGGGCTAAGGCTAAGTCTAAGTTTAGGGTTAGGGCTATGGCTAGGTCTAGGGTTAAGGTTAGGGCTAGGGTGTGGGCTAAGGCTAGGGTTAGGGTTAGCGCTAGGGCTAGAGTTAGGGTTAGGGCTAGGGATAGGGATAGGCCTAGGGCTAGGTTTAGGGCGAGGGCTAGGGGTAGGTCTAAGGCAAGTGTTAGGGTTAGGGCTAGGGCTAGGATTAGGGCTAGGGTCAGGGTTAGGGCTACGGTTAGGGTTAGGATTAGGCTTAAATCTAAGGATAGGGTTATGTTTAGGGCTAGTGTGTGGGCTAAGGCTAGGGTTAGGGTCAGGGCTAGGGCTAGGTTTAGGGTTAGGGTTAGGGCTAGGGGTACGGTTAACTTTAGGGCTAGGGGTAGGTCTAAGGCTAGGGATAGAGTTAGGGCTACGGTTAGGGTTAGGAATAGGGATAGGGTTAGTGTTAGCATTAGGTCTTGGGCTAGGGTTAGGGTTAGGGCTAAGGCTAAGGTTAGGGTTAGGGTTAGGTTTAGGGTTAGGGCTAAGGTTATGGTTAGGTTTAGCGCTAGGGTTAGGGTTAGGTTCAGGGTTAGGGTTAGGACTAGGGCTAGGGTTAAGTTTAGGGCTAGGGTGTGGGCTAAAGCTAGGGTTAGGGTTAGGGCTAGTGTTAGGGTTAGGTCTACGGCTAGGGTTAGGGTTAGGGCTAGGGCTACGATTAGGGTTAGGGCTAGGGTTAGGTCTAGGATTAGGGTTAGGCCTAGTGTTCCGGTTAGGGTAAGGTGTGGGGCTATGGTTATGGTTAGGGTTAGGGTTAGTGCTAGGGTTAGGGTTAGGGTTAGTTGTAGGGTTCGGGTTAGAGATAAGGCTAGGGTTAATGTTAGGGCTAGGGTGTGGTCTAAGGCTAGGTTTAGGGTTAGGGCTACGGCTAGGGTCAGGGTTAGGGCTAGGGTTAGGTTTAGGTTTAGGGTTATGTTTAAGGTTAGCTTTAGGAATAGGTCTAGGGCTAGGGTTAAGGTTTGGGCTAGTTTTAGGTTTAGGGCTTGGGCTAGGGCTAGGGCTAGGGGTAGGCCTAGGTCTAGGGTTCGGGCTAGGGCTAAGGTTAAAGCTAGCACTAGGGTTAGGGTTAGGGCTAGGTCTAGGTTTAGGGCTATGTCTAGGGTTAGGGTTAGTGTTAGGGTTATGTCTAAAACTAGGGTGTGGGTTAGGGTTAGGTATACGGCTACGGTCAGGGTTAGGTCTAGGGTTAGGGTTAGGTTTAGGTTTGGGTTAAGGGCTAGGGTTAGGCGTAGGTCTAGCGCTAGGGTTAGAGTTATGGCTATGTTTAGGGCTAGGGCCAGGGGCAGGCCTAGGTCTAGGGCTAGTGTTAGTGTTAGGGTGAGGTTTAGGTTTAGGGCTAGTGTTAGGGTTAGGTTTAGGGCTAGCATAAAGCTAGGGTTAGGGTTAGGGCTAAGGCT
>REGO01001306.1:120076-142361 GCA_010120015.1 Rhombomys opimus
GTTAGGGTTAGGGTTAGGGCTAGGGTTAGGTTTAGGGTTAGGGTTAGGGTTAGGGTTAGGGTTAGGGTTAAGGCTAAGGCTACGGTTAAGATTAGGGCTAGGGTGTGGGCTAAGGCTAGGGTTAGGTTTAGGGCTGTGGCTATTGTTAAATGTTAGGGTTAGGGTTAGGTTTAGGGTTAGGGCTAGTCTAGTGCATGGGGTAGGGTTTCTTCTGGGGTTATGGTTAAGGATAGTGCTAGCATTAGGGCTAGAATTAGGGTTAGGATTTACGTCTAAGGCTAGGGTTAGGTTTAGGGCTAGGTCTAAAGTTAGGGTTAACGTTAGGTCTCGGGCTATGTCTAGGATAGGGTTAGGTTTAAGTTTAGGTTTAGGGTTAGGTTTAGGGTTTGGGCTAGCTTTAGGGCTAAGGCTAAGCCTAGGGTTAGGGTTAGGGTTAGGGCTAGTGTTAGGGCTAGTGTTATGGTTAGTTTTAGGGTTAGGGTAAGGCAAGAGTTAGGGTTAGTGCTAAGGCTAGTGTTAGGGTTAGGGCTTTTTCTAGGGTTAGGGTTAGCTTTATGTCTCTGGCTAGGTCTAGATTTAGGGTTCAGGTTAGGGTTAGGGTTTGGGCTAGGATTAGGGCTAAGGCTTAGGTTAAGATTAGGGTTGGGTTAGGGCTAGGGTTAGGGTTAGGGTTAGGATTAGGTTTAGGGTTAGGTTTAGGGTTAGGGTTAGGTCTTCGGCTACGGTTAGGGTTAAGGCTAGTGTTAGATTTAGGTTTAGGATTAGGGTTAGGGGTAGGTTTAGTTTTAGGGTTAGGTCTAGGGCTAGGGGCAGGGATAGGTCTAGTGTTATGGTTAGGGATAGTGCTAGCATTAGGGTTAGTGTTAGGTCTCAAGCCTAGGTCTAGGTTTAGGGTTATGGTTAGGGTTAGGTTTTGGGCTAGGTTTAGGGCTAAGGCTAAGTTTAAGGTTAGGACTAGGGTTTTGGTTAGATTTAGGATTAGGGTTAGGGCTAGGTCTAGGTTTAGGATTATGTCTAGGGTTGGGTTAGGTCTAGGCTTAGGGCTAGGAATAGGTTTAGGCCTAGGGTTAGGATTAAAGTTCGGGGTCGGGCTAGGGTTAGTGTTAGGGTTAGGGTTAGGGCTAGGGTTAGGTTTAGGGTTAGGTTTAGGGTTAGGGTTAGGGTTAGGGTTAGGGTTAAGGCTAAGGCTAGGGTTAGGGTTAGGGCTGTGGCTATTGTTAAATGTTAGGGTTAAGGCTAGGGCTAGGGTTAGGGTTAGGGCTAGGGCTAGTGTTAGGTCTAAGGCTAGGGTTAGGGTTAGGGCTAGGATTAGGGCTAGGGTCAAGGTTATGGCTAGGCTTAGTCATAGGGTTAGGGTTAGGGTTTAGGGCTAGGGTTAGCGTTAGGTCTAGGTCTAGGGCTAGGTTTAGGGTTGGGGATAGGGTTAGGGCTAAGGCTATGGTTAGGGTTAGGTCTAGGTTTAAAGTTAGGAGGGTTAGGTTTAGGTTTAGGGTTATGGCTAGGGCTAGGGCTTGGGTTAGGTTTAGGGCTAGGGTTAGGTGTAAGGCTAGGATCATGGTTAGGGCTAGGGCTAGGGTTAGGGTTAGGATAGGGCTAAGGCTAGGGTTAGGTTTCGTGTTAGGGTTAGGGTTAAGGTTAGGGTTAGGGATAGGGTTAGGTTTAGGTTTAGGTTTAGGGTTAGGGCTAGGGCTAGGGTTAGGGCTAGGTTTAGGGCTAGGGCTTGGGTTAGACTTAGGGTTAGGGTTAGGAATAGGGTTAGGTTTAGGTTAGGGTTAGGGATGGTGTTCGTTCTAGGCCTAGTGTTATTTTTAGATTTAGGGTTAGAGTCATGGTTAGGGTTAGGATTAGTCTTAGCGTTCGGGCTAGGGTTAGGGTTAGGGCTATGGCTAAGGTTAGGGTTGGTGCTAGGATTAGGTCTAAGGCTAGGGTTAGGTTTTTGGTTAGGGCTAGGTTTAGGGTTTGGGTTAGGGCTATTGTTAAGTCTAGGGTTAGGGCTTAGAATAGTTTTAGGCCTAGGGTAAGGATTAAATTTCGGGGTCGGGCTAGGGTTAGGGTTAGGGTTAGGGTTACAGTTAGGTTTAGGTTTAGGTTTAGGGTTAGGGTTAGGGCTAGGGTTAGGGTTAAGGTAAGCAGTTGGGCTACAGTTAGAGTTAGATTTAGGCCTAGGATTATAGTTATGGTTAGGATTATATTTGGGCTTAGGGCTATGGCTAGGTTTAGGTTTAATGTTAGGGTTAGGGTCAACGTTATGGTTAGGGTTAAGGGTAGGGTTATGTTTAGGGCTAGGGCTAAGGTGAGGGTTAGGGCTAGGGTTTCGGTTAGCTTTAGGTTTAGGTTTAGGGCTAAGGCTAGGGTTAAGATTAGGGCTAGGGTGTGGTCTAAGGCTAGGGTTAGGGTTAGGGCTAGGGCTAGGATTAGGGCTAGGGTCAGTGTTATGGCTAGGCTTAGGGATATGGTTAGGGTTATGGTTAGGGTTAGGGCTAGGACTAGGGTTAGGGTTAGGGTTAGGTTTAGGGTTGGGGTTTGATCTAGGCCTGTTGTTAGGTTTAGATTTAGGGTTAGATTCATGGTTAGGGTTAGGGTTAGTCTTAGAGTTAGGGCTAGGGTTAGGGCTAGGGCTAAGGTTAGGGTTGGAGCTAGTGTTAGCTCTAAGGCTAGGTTTAAATTTAGGGCTAGGGCTAGCTTTAGGGTTAGAGTTAGGCCTAGGGTTAGGGTTAAGGTAAGGACTTGGACTAGGGTTAGGGTTCGAGTTAGGGCTAGGGTTAGGGTTACAGTTAGGACGATTATTGGGGTTAGGGCTACGGCTAGGTTTAGGTTTAGTGTTAGGGTTAGGGTCAATGTTAGGGTTAGGGTTAGGGCTATGGTTAGGTTTAGGGCTAGGGCTAAGGTTAGGGTTACGGCTAGGGTTACGGTTATCCTTAGGTTTAGGGTTAGGACTAAGGCTTGGGTTAAGATTAGGGCAAGGGTGTGGTATAAGGCTAGGGTTAGGGTTAGGGCTAGGGCTAGGATTAGGGTCAGGGTTATGGCTAGGCTTAGGGATAGGGTTAGGGTTAGGGTTAGGGCTAGGGTTGGCGTTAGGTCTAGGTCTAGAGCTAGGTTTAGGGTTGGGGTAGGGTTAGAGCTAGGACTATTGCTTGGGTTAGGTTTAGGGCTAGGGTTAGATCTAAGGCTAGGTTCATGGTTAGGGCTAGGGCTAGGTTTAGGTTTAGGGTTAGGCCTAGGGTTAGGGTTAAGGTAAGGAGTTGGGCTAGGGTTAAGGTTAGAGTTAGGGCTAGGTTTAGGGTTACGGTTAGGGTTATTTTTGGGGTTAAGGCTACAGCTAGGGATAGGTTTAGTGTTAGGGTTAGGGTCAAGGTTAGGGCTAGGGATAGGGTTAAGGTAAGGTTTAGGTTTAGGGTTAGGGCTAGGGCTAGGGTTAGGGTTAGGTTTAGGGCTAGGGCTAGGGTTAGTGTTAGGGTTAAGTTTAGGGTTAAGGTTAGGGTTATGGTTAGGGATGGTGTTTGTTCTAGGCCTAGTGTTAGGTTTAGATTTAGGGTTAGAGTCATGGTTAGTGTTAGGGTTAGTCTTAGAGTTAGGGCTAGGGTTAGGGCTAGGGTTAGGGTTAAGTTTAGGGTTAGGGCTAGGACTAGGATTAGGCTTAGTGTAGTGGTAGGTTTAGGGTTAGGGTTAGTGCTAGTTTTAGGTTTAGGATTAGGGCTGGGATTAGGGCTAGGGCTAAGTCTAGGGTTAGAGCTAGGGTTAGGTATAAGGCTAGGGTTAGGGTTAGGGCTAAGGCTATGATTAGTGTTAGGGCTAGGATTAGGGTTATGTCTAGGGTTAGGGTTAAGGTAAGGTGTTGAGCTAGGGTTACGGTTAGGGCTAGGGCTAGGGTTATGGTTAACTTTAGGTTTAGGGTTAGGGCTAAGGCTAGGTTTAAGATTAGGGCTAGGGTGTGGTCTAATGCTAGGTTTAGGTTTAGGGCTAGGGCCAGAATTAGGGCTAGGGTCAGGGTTATGGCTAAGCTTAGGGATAGGGTTAGGGTTAGGGCTAGGGTTGGCGTTAGGTCTAGGGTTAGGGTTAAGGTAAGAGTTGGTCTAGGGTTAGGGTTAGAGTTAGGGCTAGGGTTAGGGTTAGGGCTAGGGCTAATAGGGTTGGGGCTAGGGTTAGGTCTATGTCTAGGGTTAGGTTTAGGGTTAGGGTTAGGTCTAGGGTTAGGGTTAAGGTAAGGAGTTGGGCTAGGGTTAAGGTTAGAGTTAGGGCTAGGTTTAGGGTTACAGTTAGGATTATTTTGGGGGTTAGCACTACAGCTAGGGTTAGGTTTAGTGTTAGGGTTAGGGTCAAGGTTAGGTTTAGGGATAGGGTTAGGGTTAGGTTTAGGTTTAGGGTTAGGGCTAGGGCGAAGGTTAGGGTTGGGGCTAGGTTTAGGTCTAAGGATAGGGTTTGGTTTAGGGCTAGGGCTAGGTTTAGGGTTAGGGTTAGGCCTAGGGTGAGGGTTAAGGTAGGGAGTTGGGCTATGGTTAGGGTTAGAGTTTGGGCTAGGGTTAGGGTTACGGTTAGGGTAATTTTTGGGGTTAGGGCTATGGCTAGGTTTAGGTTTAGTGTTAGGGTTAGGGTCAAGTTTAGGGTTAGGGTTAGGGCTAGGGTTAGGGTTAGGGCTAGGGCTAAGGTTAGGGTTAGGTCTAGGGCTAAGGTTAGGGTTAGGGCTAGGGCTACGATTATCTTTAGGGTTAGGTTTAGGTCTAAGGCTAGGGTTAAGATTAGGGTTAGGGTGTGGTCTAAGGCTAGGGTTAGGGTTAGGGCTAAGGGTAGTGTTAGGGTTAGGGTTAGGGTTAGGGTAGGGATAGTGTTAGGGCTAGGGCTAGGGTTAGGTCTAAGCCTATTGTTAGGGTTAGCGCTAGGGCTAGGATTAGGGTTATGGTTAAGTCTAGGGCTAGGGCTAGGGTTAGTGTTAGGGCTATGGTAGGACAAGGGTTAGGGCTAAGGCTAAGGTTAGAATTAGGTTTGTGTTAGGGCTAGGTTTAGGATTAGGTTTATGGTTAGGGTTAGAGCGAGGATTGGGGTTAGTTCTCTTGCTAGGGTTAGCGTTAAGGCTAGAGTTAGGGTTATGTTTAGGATTAGGTTTAGTGTTGGGGTTAGGTTTAGGGCTAGGTCTAGGGTTAGGGGTAGGGTTAGTTCTGGGGTTATGGTTAAGGATAGTGCTAGCATTAGGGCTAGGATTAGGGTTAGGGTTACGGCTAAGCCTAGGGTTAGGATTAGGGCTAGGTCTAATGTTAGGTTTAATGTTAGGTCTCGGGGTATGTCTAGGATAGGGTTAGGTTTAGGTTTATTGTTAGGGTTAGGGTTAGGGTTTGGGCTAGTGTTAGGGCTAAGGCTAAGCCTAGGGTTAGGGTTAGGGTTAGGGCTAGGGATAGGGCTAGTGTTATGGTTAGTTTTAGGGTTAGGGTAAGGCTAGAGTTAGGGTTAGTGCTAAGGCTAGTGTTAGGGTTAGGGCTATTTCTAGGGTTAGGGTTAGCTTTAGGTCTCTGGCTAGGTCTAGGTTTAGGGTTAAGGTTAGGGTTAGGGTTTGGGCTAGGGTTAGGGCTAAGGCTTAGGTTATGATTAGGGTTGGGTTAGGGCTAGGTTTAGGGTTAGGGTTATGTTTAGGGTTAGTGTGAGTGTTAGGGTTAGGTCTTCGGCTAGGCTTAGGTTTAAGGCTAGTGTTAGATTTAGGTTTAGGATTAGGGTTAGGGGAAGCTTTAATGTTTAGGGTTAAGTCTAGGGCTAGGGGCAGGGCTAGGTCTAGTGTTATGGTTAGGGATATTCCTAGCATTAGGGTTAGTGTTAGGTCTCAAGGCTAGGCCTAGGTTTAGGGTTATGGTTAGGGTTAGGATTTGGGCTAGGTTTAGGGCTAAGGCTAAGTTTAGGGTTAGGGCTCGGGTTTTGGTTAGATTTAGGGTTAGGGTTAGGGCTAGGTCTAGGTTTAGGATTATGGCTAGGGTTAGGGTTAGGTCTAGGGTTAGGGCCAGGATTAGATTTAGGCCTAGGGTTAGGATTAAAGTTCGGGGTCAGGCTAGGGTTAGGGTTAGGGTTAGGGCTAGGGTTAGGGTTAGGGTTAGGGCTAAGGCTAGGGGTAAGATTAGGGCTAGGGTGTGGGCTAAGGCTAGGGTTAGGGTTAGGGCTGTGGCTAGTGTTAGGGTTAGGGTTAGGGCTAGGGCTAGGGTTAGGGTTTGGGCTAGGATTGGGGCTAGGGTCAGGGTTATGGCTAGGCTTAGGGATAGGGTTAGGTTTAGGGTTAGGGTTAGGGCAAGGGTTAGTGTTAGGTCTAGGTCTAATGCTAGGTTTAGGGTTGGGGATAGGGTTAGGGCTAATGCTATGGTTAGGGTTAGGTCTAGGTTTAAGGTTAGGGTTAGGTTTAGGGTTAGGGTTAGGGTTAGGGTTAGGGTTAGGTTTAGGTTTAGTGTTAGGGCTAGGGCTATGTCTTGGGTTAGGGTTAGGGCTAGGGTTAGGTCTAAGGCTAGGATCATGGTTAGGGCTAGGGCTAGGGTTAGGGTTAGGTTTATGGCTAGGCCTAGGGTTAGGGCTAAGGTTAGGGTTAGGGTTAGGGTTGGGTTTTGGTCTAGGCCTAGTGTTAGGTTTAGATTTAGGGTTAGAGTCAGGGTTAGGTTTAGGGTTAGTCTTAGGGTTAGGGTTGGGGCTAGGGTTAGGTCTAAGGCTACAGTTAGGTTTAGGCCTAGGGCTAGGTTTAGGGTTAGGGTTAGGCCTAGGGTTACGGTTAAGGTAAGGAGTTGGGCTAGGGTTAAGGTTAGACTTAGGGCTAGGGTTATGGTTATAGTTAGGATTATTTTTGGGGTTAGGGCTATGGTAAGGGTTAGGTTAGGGATAGGGTTAGGTTTAGGTTTTGGTTTAGGTTTAGGTTTAGGGTTAGGGCTAGGGCTAGGATAAGGGCTAGGGCTAGGGTTAGGGTTAGGGCTAGATTTAGCTTTTTGGTTAGAGTAAGGATTAATGTAAACGGTCGGGCTAGGGGTAAGGTTGGGGCTAGGGTGTGGGCTAAGGGTACGGTTAGGGTTAGGGCTAGGTTTAGGTTTAGGGTTAGGGTTAGGAGTACGTTTAGGGTTAGGTTTAGGGTTAGGTTTAGGGTTAGTGTGAGTGTTAGGGTTAGGTCTTCGGCTAGTGTTAGGGTTAAGGCTAGTGTTAGATTTAGGTTTAGGATTAGGGTTACGGGTAGGTTTAGGGATAGGGTTAGGTTTAGGGATAGGGGCAGGGCTAGGTCTAGTGTTATGGTTAGGGATAGTGCTAGGGGTAGGGTTAAGTTTAGGGTTAGGGTAGGGTTAGGTGTAGGGTTAGGGTTAGGGTTAAGGGTAGGTTTAGGGTTAGGGTAAGGTTAGGGTTTGGTCTAGGAGTAGCGTTAGGTTTAGAGTTAGGGTTAGAGTCAGGGTTAGGGTTAGGGTTAGTCTTAGGTTTTGGGCTAGGTTTAGGCTTAGGCCTAGGTCTAAGGTTAGGTTTGGGGCTAGGGTTAGGTCTAAGGCTAGGGTTAGGATGAGGGCTAGGGCTAGGTTTAGGGTTAGCGTTAGGCCTAGGGTTAGGGTTCAGGTAAGGAGTTTGGCTAGGGTTAGAGTTAGGGCTAGGGTTAGAGTTATGGTTAGGGTTATTTTTGGGATTAGGGCTATGGCTAGGGTTAGGTTTAGGGATAGGGTTAGGTTTAGGTTTAGGGTTAGGGCTAGGGCTAGGGTTAGGGTTAGGTCTAGGGCTAAGGTTAGGGTTGGGGCTAGGGTTAGGTCTAAGGCTAGGGTTAAGTTTGGGGCTAGGGATAGGTTTAGGGTTAGGGTTAGGGTTAGGGTTAGGTTTAAGATTAGGGTTACAGTTAGGGTTAGGTTTAGGTTTAGGGCTAGGGCTAGGGTTAGGGTTAGGGTTAGGGTTAGGGTTAGGGTTAGGGTTAGGGTTAGGGTTAGGGATGGTGTTTGTTCTAGGCCTAGGGTTAGGTTTAGATTTAGGGTTAGAGTCATGGTTAGGGTTCGGGTTAGTCTTAGATTTAGGGCTAGGTTTAGGGTTAGGCCTATGGCTAAGTTTAGGGTTGGGGCTAGGGTTAGGTCTAAGGCTAGGTTTAGGTTTATGGTTAAGGCTAGGGATAGGGTTAGGGTTAGCGTTAAGTGTAGCGTTAGGGCTAAGAATAGTTTTAGGCCTAGTGTTAGGATTAAAGTTCAGGGTTGGGCTAGGATTAGGGTTAGGGTTAGGGTTAGGGTTAGGGCTAGGGTTGGGGTTAGGGTTAGGGTTAGCGTTAGGGCTAGGCCTAGGGTTAGGGTTAGGGTTAGTTTAGTGCTAGGTTTAGGGTTAAGTTTAGGGTTAGAATTAGTGCTAGGTTTAGGTTTAAGATTAGGCCTGGGGTTAGGGCTAGGGTTAAGATTAGGGTTAGGGCTAGGGTTAATTCTAAGTCTAGGGTTAGGGTTAGGGCTCGGGCTAGGGCTACGATTAGGGTTAGGGCTAGGATTACGGTTAGGCCTAGGGTTAGGGTTAAGGTAAGGTGTTGAGCTAGGGTTATGGTTAGGGCTAGGGCTAGGGTTATGGTTAGCCTTAGGTTTAGGTTTAGGGCTAAGGCTAGGGTTAAGATTAGGGCTAAGGTGTGGTCTAAGGCTAGGGTTAGGATTAGAGCTAGGGCCAGGATTAGGGCTAGGGTCAGGTTTATGGCTAGGCTTAGGGATAGGGTTAGGGTTAGGGTTAGGGCTAGGGTTGGCTAAGGTCTAAGTCTAGGTCTATGTTTAGGGTTGGGGTTAGGGTTAGGGCTAAGGCTAAGGTTAGGGTTAGTTCTAGGTTTAAGGTTAGGGTTAGGGCTAGGTTTACGGTTAGGGTTAGGGTTAGGTTTAGAGTTAGGGCTAGGGCTAGGGTTAGGGTTAGGTTTAGGGCTAGGGCTAGGGCTAGGGTTAGGGTTAGGGTTAGGGGTAGGACTAGGGTTAGGGTTAGGGTTAGGGTTAGGGTTAGGGTTAGGGTTGGGGTTAGGATTGGTGTTTGTTCTAGGCCTAGTGTTAGGTTTAGATTTAGGGTTAGAGTCATGGTTAGGGTTAGGGTTAGTCTTAGAGTTAGGGTGAAGGTTAAGGTTAGGGTTAGGGCTACGGTTAGTTTTAGGGCTAGGGCTAAGGTTAGGGTTAGGGCTAGGGTTACGGTTAGCTTTAGGTTTAGGGTTAGGGCTAAGGCTAGGGTTAAGATTAGGCCTAGGGTTAGGTCTAAGGCTAGGATCATGGTGAGGGCTAGGGCTAGGTTTAGGGTTAGGTTTAGGCCTAAGGATAGGGTTAGGGTTAGGGTTAGGGTTAGGGTTAGGGTTAGGGTTTGTTCTAGGCCTAGTGTTAGGTTTAGATTTAGTGTTAGAGTCATGGTTAGGGTTAGGGTTAGTGTTAGGTCTAGGGCTAAGGTTAGGGTTGTGGCCAGGGTTAGGTCTAAGGCTAGGGATAAGTTTATGGCTAGGGCTAGGTTTAGGTTTAGGGTTAGGCCTAGGGTTAGGGTTAAGGTAAGAAGTTGAGCTAGGGTTAAGTTTAGAGTTAGGGCTAGGGTTAGGGTTACAGTTAGGATTATTTTTGGGGTTATGGCTATGGCTAGGGTTAGGTTTAGGGATAGGGATAGGGTTAGGTTTAGGTTTAGGGTTAGGGCTAGGACTAAGGCTAGGGTTAGGGTTAGGGTTAGGGCTAGGGTTAGGGTTCGGGTTAGGGATGGTGTTTGTTCTAGGCCTAGTGTTAGGTTTAGATTTAGGGTCAGAGTCATGGTTAGGGTTAGATTTAGGGCTAGGGCTAGGGTTAGGTTTAGGGTTAGCGCTAGGGCTAAGGTTAGGGTTGGGGCTAGGTTTAGGTCTAAGGCTAGGATTAGGTTTATGATTAGGGCTAGATTTAGGGTTAGGGTTAGTGTTAGGGTTAAGTCTAGGGTTAGAGCTAAGAATAGTTTTAGGCCTAGGGTTAGGATTAATTTTGGGGTTGGGCTAAGATTAGGGTTAGGGTTAGGGTTAGTGTTGAGGCTAGGTTTGAGGTTAGGGTTAGGGTTAGGGCTAGGCCTAGGGTTAGGGTTAGGGTTAGGGTAGTGCTAGTTTTAGGGTTAGGTTTAGGGCTGCGATTAGGGCTAGGGCTAAGTCTAGTGTTAGGGCTACGGTTAGGTCTAAGGCTAGGATTAGGGTTAGGGCTAGGGCTACGATTAGGGTTATGGCTAGGATTAGTGTTAGGCCTAGGTTTAGGGTTAAGGTAAGGTGTTGAGCTAGGGTTATGGTTAGGGTTAGGGCTAGGGTTACGGTTAGCTTTAGGTTTAGGGTTAGGGCTAAGGCTAGGGTTAAGATTAGGGCTAGGGTGTGGTCTAAGGCTAGGCTTAGGGTTAGGGCTAGGGCCAGGATTAGGGCTAGGGTCAGGGTTATAGCTAGACTTAGGGATAGGGTTAGGGTTAGCATTAGGGCTAGGGTTGGCGTTAGGTATAGGTGTAGGGCTAGGTTTAGGTTTGCAGTTAGGGTTAGGGCTAAGGCTAAAGTTAGGGTTAGGTCTAGGTTTAAGGATATTGTTAGGGCTAGGTTTAGGGTTAGCATTAGGTTTAGGTTTAGGGTTAGGGTTAGGGCTAGGGTTAGGGTTAGGGTTGGGGTTGGGGTTTGTTCTAGGCCTAGTGTTAGGTTTATATTTAGGGTTAGAGTCATGGTTAGGCTTAGGGTTAGTCTCAGATTTAGGGTAGGGTTATGGTTAGGGCTAGGGCTAAGGTTAGGGTTAGTGTTATGGTTGGGGTTAGGGCTAGGGCAAGGGTTAGATTTAGTGTTAGGGTTAGGGTCTAGGTTAGCGTTAGAGTTAGTGCTAGGGTTAGGGTTAGGGCTCGGGTTAAGGTTAGAGTTAGGGCTAGGATTAGGGTTAGGTTTAGGGTTAGGTTTAGGGTCAAAGTTAGAGTTAGGGTTAGGGTTAAGGCTAAGGTTAGGGCTATGCATAAGGTTAGGGTTAGGGTTAGGATTAGAGTTAAGGGTAAGGTTAGGGTTAGGGTTAGTGTTAGGTTTAGGTTTAGGGTTAGGGTTAGGGCTAGGGCTTGGGTTAGGTTTAGAGCTAGGGTTAGGTTATCGTTATGGTTAGTGTTAGGGTTAGGTTTAGGTTTAGGGTTGGGGTTAGGGCTAGGGTTAGGTTTGGGGTGTGGGTTAGGCCTAGGGTTAGGTTTAGAGTTAGGGTTAGAGTCAGGGTTAGGGTGAGGGTTAGGGTTAGAGTTAGGGCTCTATTTTGGGTTAATGCTAGGGCTAAGGTTAGTGTTGGGGCTAGGGTTAAGACTAAGGCTAGGGTTAGGTTTAGGGCTAGGGCTACAATTAGGGTTAGGGCTACGGTTAGGTCTAGGATTAGGGTTAGGCCTAGTGTTCCGGTTAAGGTAAGGTGTGGGGCTATGGTTAGGGTTAGGGTTAGGGTTAGGGCTAGGGTTAGGGTTAGGGTTAGGTGAAGGGTTCGGGTTAGAGTTAAGGCTAGGGTTAATGTTAGGGCTAGGGTGTGGTCTAAGGCTAGGTTTAGGGTTAGGGCTAGGGGTAGGGTCAGGGTTAGGGCTAGGGCTAGGGTCAGGATCAGGGCTAGGGCTAGGGTCAGGATCAGGGCTAGGGTTAGGTTTAGGTTTAGGGTTATGTTTAAGGTTAGCTTTAGGAATAGGTCTAGGGCTAGGGTTAAGGTTTGGGCTAGTTTTAGGTTTAGGGCTTGGGCTAGGGCTAGGGCTAGGGCTAGGGGTAGGCCTAGGTCTAGGGTTAGGGCTAGGGCTAAGGTTAAAGCTAGCACTAGGGTTAGGGTTAGGGCTAGGTCTAGGTTTAGGGTTATGTCTAGGGTTAGGGTTAGTGTTAGTGTTATATCTAAAACTAGGGTGTGGGTTAGGGTTAGGGATAGGGCTAGGGTCAGGGTTAGGGCTAGGGTTAGGGTTAGGTTTAGGTTTGGGTTAAGGGCTAGGGTTAGGCGTAGGTCTAGCGCTAGAGTTAGTGTTATGGCTATGTTTAGGGCTAGGGCCAGGGGCAGGCCTAGGTCTATGGCTAGTGTTAGGGTTAGGGTGAGTTTTAGGTTTAGGGCTAGTGTTAGGGTTAGGTTTAGGGCTAGCATAAAGCTAGGGTTAGGGTTAGGGCTAAGGCTAGGGTTAGGGTTAAGGCTAGGTCTAAGTTTAGGGTTAGCGTTAGGTCTAGGGCTAGGTTTAGGGTTAGGGTTTGGGTTAAGTTTAGTGTTAGCATTATGGCAAGGGTTAGGGTTACATCTAGTGCTAGGGTTAGCATTAAGGCTAGTGTTAGGGTTAAATTTAGGATTAGTGTTAGGGATACGGTTAGTGTTAGGAATAGGGCTAGGTTTGCCATTAGTGTTAGGTATTGGGTAGGTCTAGGGCTACAGTTAGGATTATGGTTAGGGTTAGGTTTAGGGCTAAGGCTAAGGCTAAGTTTAGGGTTAGGGCTAAGGCTAGGGCTAGGGGTAAGTTTATGGCTAGGGTTAGTTCTAAGGCTAGGGTTAGGGTTAGGGCTAGGGCTAGGATTAGGGTTAGGATGAGGGCTAGTGCTAGGTTTAGGTTTATTGTTACTGTCAGGATCAGAGTTAGCATTAGGTTTAAGGTTAGGGCTAAGGTTAGGGTTAGGGCTAGGGCTAAGGTCACTTTTCAGTTTTCCTGTATTCCTAATTGAGCGAGCGACACACATGTGATTTAGTTCACAACGTAGTGCTTTGCATTTCTATTGTTTTGATGGTATCTTTTTTCTTTGCTGTAGAGTTCGATATATCACTTTTCAGTTAATCCTTATTCCTAAAAGAGCGAGCTACACACACATGTGATTTAGGTTATAACGTTGTGCTTTGTGTTTCTGTCTTTCCTTGGAAACTTGTTTCTGTGCTGTAGAGTTCGATATATCACTTTCCAGTTTTCGTGTCATCCTAATTGAGCAGGCGACAGGTATTTGAATATGTTCATAACATTGTGTTTTGTGTTTCTGTTCTTTCGTTGGAAACTTGTTTCTGTGCTGTAGAGTGCGAGATATCACATGTCAGTTTTTCCGTATTCGTAATTGAGCGGGCGACACACATGTGATTTAGTTTACAATGTAGTGCTTTGCATTTCTGTTCTTTTGTTGGAAACTTGATTCTGTGCTGTAGACTGTGATATATCACTTTTCAGTTTTCCTGTATTCCTAATATAGCGAGTGACACACCTGGGATTTAGTTCTCAACATAGTGCTTTGCGTTTCTGTTCTTTTGATGGTACTTGTTTCTGTGCTATAGAGTGCGATATATCACTTTTCAGTTTTCCTGTATTCCTAATTCAGCTAGCGACACACATGTGATTTAATTTCAAAAATTGATTTTTGTGTTTCCGTTCTTCTGTTGGAAACCGTTTTCTGTGCTGTAGAGTGTGATATATCACTTTTCAGTTTTCCTGTTATCCTAATTGAGCGTGTGACATGTATGTGAATTAGTTTACAACTTTGTGTTTTGGTTTTCTGTACTTACGTTGAAAACTTGTTTCTGTGCTGTAGAGTACACTATATCTTATTTTTGCTTTGTGTTTCTGTTTGTTCATTGGAAACTTGTTTCCCTGCTGTAGAGTGCGATATATCTACTTTTTACTTTTCCTGTTATCCTAATTGAGCAGGCGATACATATGTGAATTACCTTACAGCTCTGTGCTTTGTGTTTCTCTTCTTTTGTTGGAAACTTGTTTCTGTGCTGTACAGTGCGAGATATCACTTTTCAGTTTTCCTGTATTCCTAATTGAGCGAGCTACAGACATGTGATTTAGTTTACAAAATTGTGCTTTGCCTTTCTGTCTTTCGTTGGAAACTTGTTTCTGTGCTGTAGAGGTCGATATATCACTTTCCAGTTTTGCATTTTTTCGTAATGAGTGGGCGACATGTATGTGAATTAGTTTATAACGTTGTGCTTTGTGTTTCTGTTCTTACTTTGCAAACTTGTTTCTGTGCTGTACACTGCGAAATACCACTTTTCAGTTTTCCTGTATTCCTAATTGAGCAGGCAACACATATGTGAATTAGTTTATAACGTAGTGCTTTGCATTTCTGTTCTTTCGTTGGAAACCTGTTTCTGTGCTGTACAGTGCGAGATATCACTTTTCAGGTTTCCTGTATTCCTAATTGATCGAGCAACACACATGTGATTTAGTTCACAATGTACTGCTTTGCGTTTCTGTTCCTTTGATGGTACCTTGTTTCTGTGCTGTAGAGTGTGATATATCACTGGTAGGAGCCTAGGGCAAGAAATGAGTGAGGAGGAGAAAGGGCAAGGAGAGCTTGGAGCAGAGCTGGAGGAGATATATGGTAACAAGGTGGAGAGATGGACTAAACCTAAGATATCACTAAAAGGAAGTATAATGTGGGAAATCTAAATGTTAGGAAACTATGAGGGCTTGGAGGTTTGGGAGGGAGTAACTATTGCCCAGCATTGTGTTCAAGGTTAACTAAATAATGCCAGTCTCTGTGTGGTGATTTGAGTTAGGATTATCAGCAAGCTTAACTAATAAATAATCATTAGTACATATTAATCATGAACTACCAACAGTTAGCTTTGGGTTTGGGGTTAGGGTTAAGGATTAGGGTTAGGAGTAGGATTAGTTTAGTGTTAGGTTTAGGATTAAGGTTAGGGCAAAAGGTTAGGGTTAGGGTTCGAGTTAGGGTGAGGATTAGTGGTAAGGGTTAGGGGTTAGGGTCAAAATTAGGGGTTATTGTTAGGCTTAGGGTTAGGAGTTAATGTTAGGTTAGGGGTAGGGTTAGATTAGGGTTAGGGTTAGGGCTAGGGTTAGGACTAAGTCTAAGGTTAGGGTTAGGACTAGGTTTAGGGCTAGGGTTAGGGTTAGGGTTAGTGTTAGGTCTCAGACTAGGGTTGGGGTTAGTATAAGGGCTAGGATTAGGGTCAGGGTTAGTGTTAGAGCTCAGACTGGGGTTAGGGTTAGTATAAGGGCTAGGGTTAGGGTTAGTGCTAGGTCTAGGGTTAGGATTAGGGTTAGAGTTAGGGATAGGGTTAGGGTTAGGGCTAGGTCTAGTGTTATGGTTTAGGGGTAGGGCTATGTTTAGGGTTAGGTTTAGGGCTAGGGCTAGGGCTAGGGCTAGGGCTAGGGTTAGAGATAGGGCTATGTCTAGGGATAGGGTTAGTTTTAGGGCTAGAGCTAGGGCTAGGTTTAGGGCTAGGGTTAGGTTTAGGGCTAAAGCTAGGGCTAGGGTTAGGGTTAGGGCTAGGGTTAGGGCTAGGATTAGTGTTAGGCCTAGGATTAGGTTTAAGGTAAGGTTTTGAGTTAGGGTTAGGGTAAGGTTTAGGGTTAGGGCTACGGTTAGTTTTAGGGCTATGGTGTGGACTAAGTCTAGTGTTAGGGTTAGAGCTAGGGCTAGGTTTAGGGTTAGGGATAGGTTTAGGGTTAGGGTTAGGGCTAAGGCTAAGTTTAGGGTTAGGGCTAGGACTAGGGTTAGGGTTAGGGGTAGGGTTAGGGCTTGGGCTAGGATTAGGGTTAGGGTTACTGCTAGGGTTAGGGCTAGGGCTAAGTTTAGGGTTAGGGCTAGGGTTAGGTCTAAGGCTAGGGTTCGGCTGAGGGCTAGATGTAGGGTTAGGGTTAGGTCTAGGGTGAGGGTCAGTATTAGGGTTAGGGTTACAGTTAGGGTTAGGGCTAGGGTTAATGTTAGGGCAAGGGTGTGGCCTAAGGCAAGAGTTAAGTTTAGGGCTAGGGCTAGGGCTACGGTTAGTGTTAGGGTTAGGGTTAGGGCTAGGCCTAGGGTTAGGGTTAGGGCTAGGGTTAGGTCTAAGGCTAGGGTTAGGGTTAGGGCTAGGATTAGGGGTAGGCCTAGTGTTAGGGTTAAGGAAAGGTGTCAGCCTAGGGATAGGGTTAAAGTTAGGACTAAGTTTAGGGTTAGGGCTAGGGCTAGTTTTAGGTTTAGGTTAGGGTTAGGGTCAGGGTTAGGATTAGGGTTAGTGTTAGGGTTAGGTCTAAGGCTAGGGTTAGGTTTAGGGCTAGCTCTAGGTTTAGGGTAGGGCTAGTGTTAGGTCTAAGGCTAGGTTTAGAGTTGTGCTAGTGCTAGGGTTATGGTTAGGGGTAGGGTGTGGGTTGGGTTTAGTGTTAGGTTTAGGGTTAGGGTTAAGGCTAGGGCTAGGGTTAAGTTTAGGGCTAGGGTGTGGGCTAAGGCTAGGGTTAGGCTCTGGTCTAGGGCCAGGGGTAGTGTTAGGGTTCAGACTAGTGTTATGGTTAGTATAAAGGCGAGGGTTAGGGTTAGTGCTAGGTCTGGGTTCAGGGCTACGGTTAAGGTTAGGGCTAGGGTGTGGGCTAAGGCAAGGGTTAGGGTTAGGGCTAGGGCTAGGGTTAGGGTTATGGTTAGGGTTAGTGTTTGGGTTAGGGTTACAGTTAGGGTTAGCCTTTTGGGGAGGGTTAGGATTAGAGTTAAGGTTAGGGTTAGGTTAGGGTTAGGGTTAGTTTTAGGGTTAGGATGAGGTTTAGGGTTAGGGTTAAAATGAGGGTTAGGGTTTGAGTTCGGGTTAGGGTTAGGGTTGGGTTAGGGTTAGGTTTAGGATGAGGTTTAGGGTTAGGGTTGGGGTTAGGATGAGAGATAGGGTTAGCGTTAGGGTTAGGGTTAGGGTTAGGTTTAGGGATAGGTTTAGGTTTACAGGTAGGGTGAGTGTTAGGGTTAGGGTTACGATTAGGGTTAGGATTAGGGTTAGAGGTAGGTTTATGGCTAGAATGAGGGTTAGGTTTAGGTTTAGAGTTAGGGTTAAAGTTAGGGTTAGGGTTAGGTTTTGGTTAGGGTCAGGGTTAGTGTTAGCGTTAGGTTTAGGTTTCGGGTTGGGTTTAGGGTTAGGGTTAGGGTTAGGGTAAAATGAGGGTTAATTTTAGGGTTAGGGTTAGGTTTATGGTTAAGGTCAGGTTTAGTGTTAGGGTTAGGGTTAGGGATAGGGTTAGGGATAGGCCAGGGCCAGGGTTAGGGTTAGGGTTAGGGTTAGTGTTAGGGTTAGGGTTAGAATGAGGTTTAGGTTTAGGGTTAAAATGAGGGTTAGGATTAGGGTTAGAATGAGGGTTAACGTTAGGGTTTGGTTCGGGTTAGAGTTAAGGCTAAGGTTAGGGTTACGTTTAGTTTTAGGTTTAGGGTTAGGGGTAGAGTTAGGGTTGGAATGAGAGTTAGGTTTAGGACTAGTGTTAGGTTTAGGATGAGGGTTAGGGTTAGGATTGGGGTTAGGATGAGAGTTAGAGGTAGGGTTAGGGATAGGTTTAGGTTTAGGGTTATGGTGAGGGTTAGGGTTATTGTTAGGTTGAGGGTTACAATTAGGGTTAGGATTAGGGTTAGAGTTAGGGTTATGGCTAGAATGAGTGTTAGGGTTAGGGTTAGGGTTACGTTTACAGTTAGGGTTAGGGTTACGGATAGAGTTAGGGTTAGGGATAGGCCAGGTTTAGGGATAGGGTTACGGTTAGGTTTAGGGTTAGGATGAGGTTCAGGTTTAGGGTTAAAGTGAGGGTTACGGTTAGGGTTAGGATTAGAATCAGGGTTAGGGTTAGTGTTAGGGTCATGGTTTGGATGAGGGTTAGGGTTAGGTTAGGTTTAGGGTTAGGGTTAGGGTTAGAATGAGGGTTATGGTTAGGGTTAGGTTTTGGGTGAGGGTTAAAGTTAGGGTAAGGGTTAGGGTTTGGTTAGGGTTAGGGTTAGGGTTCAGGATACGCCAGAGGTAGGGTTAGGGTCCGCGTTATAGTTAGAATTACGCTAGGGTTAGTATTATGGTTAGGGTTAGGGTTATGGTTAGCGTTTTGGTGAGGGTTAGTGTTAGAGTTAGGGTTAGGGTTAGGTTGGGTTTAGGGTTAGGGTTAGGGTTAGAATGAGGGTTATGGTTAGGGTTAGGGTTAGGGTTAGAATGAGGGTTATGGTTAGGGTTAGGTTTAGGGTGAGGGTTAAAGTTAGGGTTAGGGTTAGGGTTTGGTTAGGGTTAGGGTTAGGGTTCAGGATTCGCCAGAGTTAGGATTAGGGTCCGCGTTAGGGTTAGAATTACGCTAGGGTTAGTGTTAGTGTTAGGGTTAGGGTTAGGATGAGGTTTAGGGTTATGGTTAAATTGAGGGTTAGGGTACGGGTTTGGGTTCGGGTTAGGGTTAGGGTTAGGGTTAGAATGAGGTTTAGGGTTAGGATTATGTTTAGGATGAATGTTAGGGTTAGGGTTAGGATTATGGTTAGGGTTTAGGATAAGGGTTAGGGTTAGGGATAGGGTTAGGGTTAAAATGAGGGTTATGGTTAGTGTTAGGGTTAGCGTTATGGTTAGGTTTAGGTTTAGGTTTAGGATAAGGGTTAGGGTTAGTGTTAGGGTTAGGTATGGGTTTAGGGTTAGGGTTAGGTTAGGCCAAAGTTAGGGTTAGGGTTATGGTTAGGGTTACGGTTAGGACAAAGTTAGGGTTATGGTTATTGTTAGGGTTTTGGTTAGGGTTAGGTTTAGGGTTAGGTTATGGTTAGGGACACGGTTAGGGTTAGGGTTAGGTTGAGCGTTTGGAGGAGGGTAAGGGTTAGGACAGAGTTAGGGTTATGGTTAGGGTTAGAGTTAGGGTTAGGATGAGGGTTAGGGTTACGGTTAAAATGACTGTTAGGTTTAGGGTTAGGTATGGGTTTAGGGTTAGGGTTAGGTTAGGCCAAAGTTAGGGTTAGGGTTATGGTTAGGGTTTGGGTTAGGGTTAGGTTTAGGGTTAGGTTACGGTTAGGGACATGGTTAGGGTTAGGGTTGGGTTTCGCATTTGGAGGAGTGTTAGGGTTAGGACAGAGTTAGGGTTAGGGTTAGGGTTAGGGTTACGGTTATGGTTAGGGTGAGGGTTAGGTTTACGGTTAAAATGACTGTTAGGGTTAGGGTTAGGTATGGGTTTAGGGTTAGGGTTAGGTTAGGCCAAAGTTAGGGTTAGGGTTAGGGTTATGGTTAGGGTTACGGTTAGGACAAAGTTAGGGTTATGGTTAGGGTTATGGTTTTGGTTAGGGTTAGGTTTAGGGTTAGGTTATGGTTAGGGACACGGTTAGGTTTAGGGTTAGGTTGAGCGTTTTGAGGAGGGTTAGGGTTAGGACAGAGTTAGGGTTAGGGTTAGGGTTATGTTTACGGTTATGGTTAGGGTGAGGGTTAGGGTTGCGGTTAAAATGACGGTTAGGGTTAGGGTTAAATTTAGGGTTAGCGTTAGGGTTAATGTTAGGTTTAGGGATAGGGTTAAGGTTAGAATGAGGTTTAGGGTTAGAGTTAGGGTTAGGATTAAGGTTAGGGTCAGAGTTAGGGTTAGTGTTAGGGCTAGGTTGAGTGTTAGGATTAGGTTTAGGGTTAGAATGAGGGTTAGGGTTAGAGTTAGGGTTAGGGTTAGGGTTAGGGTTATGGTTCAAGATAGGCCAGAGTTATTGTTAGGGTCCGGGTTATGGTTAGAATTATGCTAGGGTTAGTGTTAGTGTTAGGGTTAGGGTTAGGGTTAGCATTTTGGTGAGAGTTAGGGTTAGAGTTAGGGTTAGGTTAGGGTTAGGATGAGGTTCAGGGTTATGGTTAAAATGAGGGTTAGGTTATGGTTAGGGTTAGGGTTAGGTTAGGGTTAGCGTTAAAGTTAGGGTTAAGTAAGGGTTAGGATGAGGGTTAAGGTTAGAGGTAGGGCTAGGGTTAGGGTTAAGATTAGCATTAGGATTAGGTTTCGCATGAGGGTTAGGGTTAGATTTAGGGTTAGGGTTAGGGTTAGAGTTAGGGTTAGCATAAGGCTGAGGTTTAGGGTTAGGTTTAGGTTTAGGGTTAGGGTTAGGGTCAGGTTAGGTTTAGGGTTAGGGTTAGGGTTAGGGTTAGGATTAGGGTTATGTTTAGGGTTAGGATGAGTTTTAGTGTTATGGTTAAAATGAGGTTAAGGTTTCGGGTTTCGGGTTAGGGTTAGTGTTAGGGTTAGAATGAGGGTTAGTGTTAGGGTTAGGAGGAGGGTTAGGGTTAGGGTTAGGATTTTGGTTAGGGTTGGTGTTATGATGAGGCTTAGGGCTAGGTTTAAGTTTAGGGTTAAAATGCGGGTTAGGGTTAGGGTTACGTTTAGGATTAGGATGAGGTTTAGTGTTGGGCTTGGGGTTAGGGATAGGGTTAGGTTTAGGGTTAGGTTTAATGTTACCTTTAGGGTTATGGTTAGTTTTAAGTTTAAGGTTAGGTTAGGGTTAGGGTTAGAGTTAGGGTTATGGTTAGGGTTAGGGTGAGGGTTAGGGTTAAAATGAGGGTTAGGTTAGGGTTAGGGTTAGGGTTATGGTTAGGGTTAGGTTTAGAGTTAGGGTTAGGGATAGGCCAGAGTTATGGTTAGTGTTAGACTTAGGTTTATAATGAGCGTTAGGTTTAGGGTTAGGGTTAGGGTTAGTGTTAGGTTACGATTAGGGATATGGTTAAGGTTAATGTTAGAATTAGGGTTAGGATTAGTTTTAGGATGAGGGTTAGGGTTAGGGTGAGAATGAGGGTTAGGGTTCAGGTTCGGGTTCAGGTTAGGGTTAGGGTTAGGGTTAGGGTTTGGATGACGGTTAGGGTTAGAGTTAGGCTTAGGGTTAGGGTGAGGATTTAGTTTAGGGTTAGGTTTAGGATGAAGGTTAGGGTTAGGGTTAGGGTTAAAATGAGGGTTATTTTTAGGGTTAGGGTTATGTTTAGGTTTAGTGTTAGGGTTAGGTTTAGTGTTCAGGATAGGCCTGAGTTAGGGTTAGGGTCCTATTTATGGGTAGGATTACACTAGGGTTAAGGTTAGGGTAAGTTTTAGGGTTAGCTTTTTGGTGAGGGTTAGGTTTAGGGTTAGTGTTTCAGTAGGGTTCGGGTTAAGGTTAGGGTTAGGGTTAGGGTTAGGGTTCAGGATATGCCAGAGTTAGTTGTTAGGGTCCGGGTTAGTGTTAGAATTACCCTAGGGTTAGTGTTAGATTTAGGGTTAGGGTTAGGGTTAGGGTTAGGTTAGGGTTAGGGTTAGGGTTCAGGATATGCCAGTTAGTTGTTAGGGTCCGGGTTAGTGTTAGAATTACACTAGGGTTAGTGTTAGATTTAGGGTTAGGGTTAGGGTTAGGGTTAGGTTAGGGTTAGGTTTAGGGTTAGGATGAGGTTTAGGGTTATGGTTAAATTGAGGGTTAGGGTTCGGGTTTGGGTTCAGGTTTGGGTTAGGGTTAGGGTTACGGTTAGAATGAAGGTTAGGGTTAGGATGAGGGTTAGGTTTAGGCCAGAGTTAGGGTTAGGTTTAGGGTAAAGTTTAGGGTTTGTGTTAGGGTTTGGGTTACGGTTAGGGTTAGGGTGAGGGTTAGGGTTAGGTTTAAAATGAGCATTAGGGTTAGGGTTAAATTTAGGGTTAGGGTTCTGGTTTGGTTTAGGGTTAGGCCAGAGTTAGGGTTAAGGTTAGGGTTAGCATTTGGGTTAGGGCTAGGTTTACGGTTATGGTTGGGTGAGGGTTAGGGTTAGGGTTTTGGTTAGGGTTAGGGTTAGGGTGAGGGTTAGTGTTAGAATGAGGGTTAGGGTTAAGGTTAGTTTTATGATGAGGGTTAGGGTTAGAGTTAGGGTTAAGGTTAGGGTTACGATTATAGTTAGGGTTAGGTTTAGGGTGAGGGTTAGGGTTAGGGTTAAAATGAGTGTTAGGGTTAGGGTTAGGGTTAGGGTTTAGTGTTAGGTTTAGGGTTAGGGTTAGGGTTAAGTTTTGGGTAGGGTTAGAGTTAGGGTTAGGGATAGCCCAGAGTTAGGGTTAGCGTTAGAGTTAGGTTTATAATGAGGGTTAGGTTTAGGGTTAGGATTAGGGTTAGGGTTAGGGTTTGGGTTAGTGTTAGGGTTATGGTTAGTGTTAGGGTCAGGGTCAGGGTTAGGGTTAAGGTGATGGTTAGGTTTAGTGTTTGGATGAGGGTTAGGTTTAGGTTTAGGTTTCGGGTTAGGGTTAGGGTAATGGTTAGGCTTAGGGATAGGCCAGGAATAGGGTTAGAGTTAGTGTTAGGGTTACTGTTAGGATGAGATTTAAGTTTAGGGTTAAAATGAGGGTTAGGATTAGGGTTAGGGTTAGGGTTAGGTTCAAGGTTAGGGTTAGGGTTAGTTTTAGGTTTATCATTTGGATGAGAGTTAGGGTTAGAGTTAGGTTTAGGGTTAGAGATAGGGTTAGGGTTAGGGTTAGGGTTTGGGATAGGGTTAGGCCAGAGTTAGGGTAATGGTTAGGGTTAGGTTTAGTGTTAGGTTTAGCGTTTGAATGAGTGTTAAGGTTAGGCTTAGGTTTAGGGTTAGGGTTCAGGTTAGAGATAGGGTTAAAGTTAGGGTTAGATTTAGGGTTAGGGTTAGAATGAGGGTTAGGGTTAGGTTTAGGTTTGGGGTTAGGGTTAGAGTTTGGTTAGGGTTAAAGTTAGGGTTAGGTTTAGTTTTAGGGTTAGGCCAGAGTTAGGGTTAGGGTTAGG
>REGO01001307.1:0-66642 GCA_010120015.1 Rhombomys opimus
GAAAATTAATCAAATGATATGGGGAAAGGCACATCATACTTATCAAAGGAACAAAAGATCAAACAAGTTGATGTCTCAATTTTGAATATCTATGCTCCAACTGCAATGTCACTCACATTTGTAAAATAAACACTCCTAATGAATAAATCACACATGGAACTCATCCCTTAATAGTGGGAGACTTCAATACCCTATTCTCTCCAATTGTCAGGTTATCCAGACAGAAATTAAACAGAGAAATAATGAAAATAATAGATGTTATGACTCAAATGCACCTAACAGAAATTTGCAGAACACTTTATACAAACACAAAAGAATAAATCACTTCAACACCCCATGGAAATTTCTGCAAGATTGGCTATATAGTCAATCATAAAGCAAGTCTCAACAGATACAAAAAAATCAAAAATGACCCCCCCCATATCTTATCAGAGAACCATGTGTTAAAGCTGATTTAAGCAGAAAACAGTAACAACAGAAAGCATACAAACTCATGGAAAATGAACAATTCTGTACACAGTGATCACAGGGCCAAGAAAGAAATGAAGAGAAAAATTTAAACACATTCTAGAATTCAATGAAAATGAATGCCTAACATACCCAAACTTATTGGACACCACAAAAGCAGTGCTAAGAAGGAAGTTTATTGCACTAAGTGCCTTCTGTAAAAAATTAGTGACATCTTATACTGGCAACTTAACAGCATACCTGAAAGCTCTAAAAAAGAAGAAGCAAACACACCCAAGAAAAGTAGATAACAGGAAATAATCAAAGTAAATAAAATAGAAACAAAGAGAACAATACAAAGAATCAATGGTATACACAGCTGGGATACAGAGTTAATAAATTGTAACTAATAATAATTAACAATAAAAATAATGATGCCACAAAAAAGAATCAATGAAACAAATAGTTGGTTCTTCTAGGAAAAAAAAAGATAGACAAGTCATTGTCGATTATTAAAAGGCAGAGAGAATATCCAAGTTAACACAATCAGAAATGGAAAGGGAGACATAAGAACAAACACAGATACTGAGGAAATCCAAATATCATTAGAACTTACTTCAAAAATCCTGTACCCCTATACTTATAGCTATGAACTCAGCCTTTAACAGCTGAGCCATGTTGGCTATGGTTAGACATAGGAGAGGAGGACTTTCCTAATCAATAGAGCAAAGGAGAGGTAATAGGGGAGAAAGAGGGAGGGAGGGTAGGACCAGGAGTAGATGAGGGAGGGGCCTACAACCAGGATACAAAGTGAATAAATTGTAAATAATAATAATAATAATAATAATAATAATAATAATACGATGATGATGATGATGATGATGAAGTAGAAGAAAAAACTGTAATATACAAAATTGGAAAATTTAAATGAAGTGAATGATATTCTTGATAGATACCACTTACCAAAGCTAAATCAAGATCAGGTAAGCATTCTAAATAGAACTATAACCCCTAAGGGAATTGAATCAGTCATTTAAATGCTCCCAACCAACAAAAGTGTAAAGGCAGGTGGTTTTACATGAATTCAGTTGACTGCTCTCTGATCACTCACCCCGATGATGCAGCCATAACAGGAAGTGGGGAAAGAAGATCCAGGCAGTCCTGAAGAGACTTAATAAACTTCAGATGGCAATAGTGGAGAACTCCCCCTTTCGGTGGAACAGAGAAAGGCAATGAAGGGAAGAGGGAGGGAGTATGGGATGGTGGGAGCTGAGGAAGAGGGCTTCAATTGGGATATATAATGAATAAATTGTGAAGAACAAAATAAACATTATAAAAAAGAATTAACCAGACCTTCAAATAATAGCTTTTAGTAATACTCCTTAAATTATTCCACAAAATAATAACAGAAGGAACATTGCCAAAATCATTTTATGTGGAATCAGTAAAACAGATACCTAAATGAAAAAAAGAATCTATAAAGAGAATTTCAGACCATTCTTTCTTATGAAAATTGATGCAAAATACTGAATAAAATATTCCCAAAATGAATCCAAGAACAAATGAAAAACATCATCCATCATGATCAAACAGGCTTCATCCTAGGGATGCAGGGATGGTTCAATACATGAAAATCCATAATTTAATTCACTATATAAAAAAGATAAAACAAAACAAAACAAAACAAAAACATATGATCATTTCATTAGATGCTGAAAATCCTTTGACAATGTCTAACATTCTTCATGATAAAAGTCTTGGAGATATCAGAGCTACAAGGCACATACTTAAACATAGTGAAGGCAATGTACAGCAAGCCAATACCCAACATCAAAGTAAATGGAGAGAAAATTAAATCAATCCCACTAAAATCAGAAATAAGACAAGGCTGTCTACTTTCTTTATATCTATCCAATATAGTACTTGAAGTTTTATCTAGAACCATAAGATATTTAAAAGAGATAAAAGGGATACAAATTGGAAAGGATGAAGTCAATGGATGGCTATTTGCAGATGATATGATGGTACATATATGTGACCACTAAAATCGAACCAGGAACTGCTACAGTTAATAATCATCTTCTTCAAATTGACTGTATATGAAATTAACTCAAAAAATCAGTATCCATCCTTTATATAAGCAATAAACTGGCTGAAAAAAGAAATTAGGGAAGCATAATCCTTCAATAGCCATTAATAACATAAAGTACCTAGAGGTGACTCTAACCAAGCAAGTGAAAAACCTGTTTGAGAAAAACTTCAGGTCTCTGAAGAAAGAAATTGAAGAAGATATCAGAAGATGGAACGATCTCCCATGCTCTTGGATCAGTAGGATTAACATAGTGAAAATGGCTATTCTGCCAAAAGCTATCTAGAGATTCAATGCAATTCCCATCAAAATATCAACACAATTCTTTATAGACCTTGAGAGAAAAATTAGCAACTTCATATGGAGAAACAACAACAACAACAAAAAAACCAGAATTTCCAAAACTATCCTGTACAACAACAGATTGTCTGGAGGCATCTTCATCCCTGATCTTAAGTTGTACTACAAAGCAACAGTAGTAAAAACTGCATGGTATTGGCATAGAAACAGAATGCTGGGTCAATGGAACCAAATAGAAGACCCAGAAATAAACCCACACACCTATGGATACTTGATTTTTGACAAAGAAGCCAAAACCATTCAATGGAAAATACATAGCATCTTCAACAAATGGTGCTGGTCCAACTATATGTCTCCATGCAGAAAAATGAAAATAGATCCATATTTATCACCCTGCACAAAACTAGAGTCCAAGTGGATCAAAGACCTCAGCATAAAACCAGATACATCAAATCGGTTAGAAAAAAGTGGGAAAGAGCCTAGAACTCATTGGCCAGGAGACAACTTCCTGAGCAGAACACCAACAGCACAGGTTCTAAGAGCAACAATTAACAAATGGGACCTCATGAAATTGAAAAGCTTCTGTAAAGCAAAATACATTGTCATCAGAACAAAATGACAGCCTACAGACTGGGAAAGGATCTTCACAAACCCTATATCTGACAGAGAGCTAATATCCAGAATATACAAAGAACTAAAGAAGTTAAAAAGCAACAAATAAAGCAATCCAAATAAAAAAAATGGGGTACAGACCTAAACAGCAAATTCTCTGTAGAGGAACACAGAATGGCAGAGAAACACTTAAAGAAATGCTCAATGTCCTTAGCAATCACAGAGATGCAAATCAAAACCACCTTGAGATTTCACCTAACACACATCAGAATGGCTAAGATCAAAATCTCAAGTGACAACACATGCTGGAGAGGTTGTAGAGAAAGGGAAACCCTCCTCCATTGCTGGTGGGAACATAAACTGGTACAACCACTTTGGAAATCAGTCTGGCACTTTCTCAGACAATTAAGAATAGTGCTACCTAAAGATCCAGTTATACCACTCCTAGACATATATTCAAAAGATGCTCAAGTCCACAATAAGGACATTGGCTCAACCATGTTTATAGCAGCTTTATTCGTAATAGCCAGAACCTGGAAACAACCCAGATGTCCCTCAGTTGAGGAATGGATACAGAAATTGTCGTACTTTTACACAATGCAATATTACTCAGCAATTAAAAACAAGGAAATCATGAAATTTTCAGGCAATTTGTGGAACCTAGAAACAATCATCCTGAGTGAGGTATCCCAAAAGCAGAAAGACTCGCATGGTATACACTCGCTTATATAGACCTGTAAGATAGGATAAACTTACTAAAACCTATACACCTAAAGAAGATAAACAAGAAAGAGGACCCAGCTTAAGTTGATCAATCCTTACTTAGAAAGACAAATGGGATAGATATTGGAAGTAGGAGAAAACAAGTTACAGGACATTAGCCTACCACAGAGGGCCTCTGAAAGACTCTACCTAGCAGTGTATTAAATCAGATACTAAGAATCATAACCAAACTTTCTGCAGAGTGCAGGGAATCATAAGAAATAAGGGGGAGTTAATATGATCTGGAGAGGACAGGAGCTCCACAAGGACCAAATATATATGGGCACAGGGGTCTTTTCTGAGACTGTTTCTCCAACCAAGGACCATGTATGGATATAACCTAAAATCTCTGCTCGGATGTAGCCATGGGAGATCAGTATCCAAGTGGGTACCCTATTAAGGGGTGCAGGGACAATTTCTGTAGTGAACCCAATGGTGGGCTCTTTGACCTCTCCCCCCCCCCCATGAGAGGAGCATCCCTTCTAGGCCACAAAGGAAGACTTTGCAGCCTGCCCTGAAGATGCCTGATAAACCAGATTCACATGAAAGGGGAGGAGGTCCACTCCTATCAGTGGAATTGTAAAGGGGCAGGAGATGAGGGAGGGAGGTGGGAGGGATATGAGGGAGGGAATGAGGGAGCAGGATACATTTGGGATACAAAGTTAATAAACTGTAACTAATATTAAAAACATATAAATTAATAAAAGAATAAAATGAAATGGAAACTGAAAAAAATAAAAAGAAATGGAAACTGAAAATAAAAAGAAAATAAAAAATCTTCATCTACATACAACAGAGGACTGTTATTCAAAATATATATAGAACCCAAGAAACTAGACATCAAAAAACCAACTAAGTCATTTAAAAGTGTGGTACAGATCTAAACAGACAATTCTCAACAGAGGAATTTCTAATGGCCATAAAGCTCTTAATGTGATGTTCAATAATGCGTTTTTACTTCTCAGGAGAGCTAAGATCAAATACTCAAGAGATAACTCGCTCATTCTGGAAAGGAGGTGTAGAAAGGTGGACACTCCTCCATTGTTGGTGGAAGTGAAAACTTGTAGTCACTTTGTAAATAAGTTTGGTGCTTTCTCAGAAACATGGGTATAGGTCTACTTCAAGACCTGCTATATCTCCCTTGGGCATATACTCAAAAGATGCTCCACCATACAGTTGCTCCACGATATTAATAGCAGCTTTATTTGTAATAGCCAGAAACTAGATACAACCTAGACATCCCTCAACTGAAGAATGGATAAAGAAACTGTGGTACATTTACACAGTTATTAATTAAATCAGCTATATAAACGAAGAAATCATTCAATTTTCAGGCAAATGGATGTAATTAAAAATTATCTTCAGAAAGGTAACCCAGACCTAGAAAGACACAACTTACTCTGTTATGAGTGTACATTAGCCACAAAGTATAGGATAGCCACGGTACAATCCACAGGTCCCCAAAAAGCTAAGTAACAAGTCAGGCTCAAGGGGAAAATTTGAATCTGCCTGAGAAAGGGAAATAAAACAGACCTGTTGTATGGATGGAATGGGAGGTCCTGGAATGGGGTGGAGGGTTGGGGATAGTAACAGAGAGATCAGGTAGGGACGGCTTGAGTGATACTGTACTGTGAGAGCCAACTAGAGTTGTGGGGTTTGAGGGGCATCTCCAGGATGAGCTAGAACTAAAACATATGCTAAAACTCAGTAGCAATATGGAGCCTCAATAAGCCATCTGTTGTAACCAAACAAGAGTTCTAATGGAGCGATGGGGACACCAACAGAGCCACAAAACCTTCAACCTTCAATTTGTCTTGTCTACAAGATGTGACTAAAGATGAAACAGATATTTAGGGAGTATCCAACCAATGACTTGTCCAGCTTGAGTCACATGCCATGAAAGGGACACTATTGATATTCTGCTATACTTTCATACAGGAAATTCACATAACTATCATCAGAGAAGCTTCACCCAACAACTGATGGAAATAGATGCAGAGACCCGCAGTCAAACATTAGGAGGAGTTTGGGGAATCCTAAGGAAGATGGTGAGGAAGGATTATAGGAGGTAGAGGGATCAAGATAACCAGAAGAAAATCTGAAGAATCAACTAACCCTTGCCAATAGAGGCTCACAGAGCCTGAATCAGCAAACAAGCATGGTTCTGCTCTAGTTCTTCTGGACTAGTTTGGGTAGTTTGGTCTTCATGTAAAACTCCTAACAGCAGGAGCATGGGCTGTCTCTGACTGTGTTGACAGCCTTTGGAACTCTTTCCTCCTGTTGGGCTGCCTTGTCTAGCTCCAATAGGAAAAGATGTCCCTAGTATTACTGCAACTCGATACGGCAAGGCTGGTTGATACCTACTGGGGGCCTCTACTTTATCTGAACAAAACGGGAAGAACGGAAGGGGGGGTGAATGGAAGGTGTAGGGTAAGGACTGGTGGGATCGGAGGGTGGGGAAACTGTGGTCAGTATGTAAGGTAAATAAATGACTTAATTAATTAAAAATAAAATGATTTGAAATAAAATATCTGAATATTTTTATTTATCGTATTTTACAACCACAGAATTAAAGATTTGTTTTATTAATGATGTAGATATATTTCAACTAAAAAAAGGGCACAGACTCACTCGTAAGTGGATATTAGACATATAATATAGGATAAACATACTAAAATCTGTACACCTAAGGAAGCTAATCAAGAAGGAGGACTCTGGTTAAGATGCTCAATCTCCGTTCAGAAAGAGGATGGACATTGGAGGAGGGAGAAAACAAGGAACAGGACAGGAGCCTACCACAGAAGGCCTCTGAAAGGCTCTACCCTGCAGGGTATCTAGGCAGATCCTGAGACTCATAGGCAAACTTTGGGCAGAGTGCAGGGAAACTTATGAGAGAAGTGGGAGATAGTAGGACCTAGAGAGGACAGGAATTCAACAGATCCAAAAAGTCTGGGCACAGGGGTCTTTTCTGAGACTGATATTCCAGCCAAGGACTACTCATGGAGATAGCCTGGAACCCCTGCACAGAGGTAGCCCATGGCAGTTCAGAGTCCAAGTGTCCTCCACAGTAATAGGGACAGGGACTGTCTCTGACAGGAACTGATTGGCCTGCTCTTTGATCACCTTCTCCTGAGGGGGGAACAGCCTTACCAGGCCACAGAGGAAGACAATGCAGCCACTCCTGATGAGACCTCATAGACTAGGATCAGAGGAAAGAGGAGTAAGCCCTCCCCTATCAGTGGACTGGGGGAGGGGAATGGGTGGAGAAAAGGGAAGTAGGGTGGGGTTGGGAAGGGAAGAGGGAGTGAGCTACGGGGGGGATACAAAGTGAATTAAAGGCAATTAATAAAAATAATTAATAAAAAAGTGTATAGACAGTAAATGACAATATGAAAATGTATGTTTGTAGTTCCATGACTTTTTTAATCACACGTAATATATATTCAATAAATATGTGTTGAAAACAATTATTGATTGCTGAAATAAAATTATACATAGTCTAATAACAATTTACAATGGGTAATTGTAATTTAAATCAGCATTGGTTAATGGAACCACATATATAATTTAATATGTAGAATATGTTATATAGTAGTATAAATAAGTAAGAGGCATGAAGAAGAAAGTACACAAATTACATTTTACCATAAATAGTTATCAGTTGCTTTAACCAAAAGTGAAAGTGTGAGCTTAACGAAGTGTGATAGAAAAGACAACTAGAGTAATGCTTTGTTTACCTGTGGTCCTCAACACAATTTCAAAGTTCATTTATCATCTCAGATTAGGAGCCCTTGGGAAAGATACTAACTTACATAATATTTTTGAGTACAGATTTGTAGCTTTCTGTGAAAGGGAAGTCAGTACCTAGAGCTCTAATGTTGACCTTGATTTTAAACGAACATCTCAGGCATTGAAATTTACTTAAAGGTTATACTGGAAAGCTTATAGGTATAAAGTCTTCATTGTGATTTTACACTTTATATGGTAATGCAATACTAATATACAATGAAATGCATTCATATAATGAAATATTTATTGTGATATGTTGTTATATATTCTTCGCTATTTAGTGAGCTTCAAAACATAATAAATAAAAGTTAAATTGACATGGTGCAGGAATGAATTCATGTATATGTTATGTACGCATATAATATATGCATATTTCTTGTATAAATGTATGTATTAATATCATGACAAAACATTGATAAATACAATAAGGTAAAATTATAAATTTCCTTGATTTTACTTTGATTTATTTATTTGACTACTTAATAGCAACATAAGTATATTTAAAAAAATAAATCTTACAGTAATCTTTGAAACTAAAATGAAAGTACTTTATATTATAAAAATTCCATGCCTGAAATCATATCAAGTGACAACAAAGGACACTGTCTGGGCAGCAGGAATAGCCCTGTGCTAGAGCACTTTCTTAATATGCAGATCTCTGGTTTGATTCCTAACACCACAAAGCAGCACAGCACATGTGGTACTTTGGATTAAAGTGGCCACATAGGCCTGTGGGGAGTAGCACTATTGGGAGGTGTGGCCTTATTGGAGTAGGTGTGATTTTGTTGGAGGAAGTTTGTCTCAGTGTCTCCCTACTGCATGGTGATCTAGATGTAGAACTATCAGGTCCTTCTTCAGGATCATGTCTGCCAGCATGCCACAATGCTTTCTGCCATGATAATGGACTAAACTGGAAGGCAGCCCTAATTAAATATTTTCCTTTCATAAGCATTTTCATTGTCATGGCGTCTCTTCATGGCAACAGAAACTCTAAGACAACACACAAACAAAACAAAAAATAGCCATACCTGACTAAAATTCTTATTGTTCTGGATGCTAAAGATCAGAAACACACTGCAAGGACATTTTCTGTATTTGTTTAATTTGATTACTGAGATTAATATTGGCTTTGAAGAAGACAGATATAAATCTTTTTAAAGTGGAGCAAAGATGAAAATAAATATTCTAAAGTGGTCAACAAAATCCTGCAAGGCCTCAACCTTGTAGAAAGAACAACAGTCAAATAAGAAATGCTGAGAATGGGAGAAATAGTACTTCTCAGGGAAAAGGCTATAACCAGCAGTGTATCAAAACAGATGCTGAGACTCATAGCCAAACTTTGGGCAGAACACAGGGAATCTTATGAAAGAAGTGGGAGATAGTAAGACCTGGAGAGGACAGGAGCTCCACAAAGAGAGCAACAGAACCAAAAAAATCTGGACCCAGTGGTCTTTTCTGAGACTGATATCCCAACCAAACACCATGCATGGAGATAAACAAGAACCCCTGCACAAATTTAGCCCATGGCACCTCAGTGTCCAAGTGGGTTTCCTACTAATGGGAACAGGGACTGTCTCTGACATGAACTCAGTGGCTTGATCTTTGGTCACTGCCCCCTGAGTGGGGAGCAGCCTTACCAGGCCACAGAGGAAGACAATGCAGCCAGTCCTGATGAGACCTGATAGGCTAGGGTCAGAGGGAAGGGGAGGAGGACATCCCCTATCAGTGGACTTGGGGAGGGTCATGGGAGGAGATAAGAGTGAGAGGGTGTGATTGGGAGAGGTAAGAAGGGGGCTACAGCTGGGATATAAATAAAGTTTAGCTCATTGGTTCTTTTGTTCTATTACCATATAAGCTAATTGCTTCATAAGACTCAAACCCAGAAATGTTGATAATTTTGTAGTTTCCCATAAAAGGAATAAAGTCTTGGGATGTTAAAGTTGTAAACAAAAAGAACCATGACAAGCTAGGACCACGTTTCAATGATAAAGCCTATGGATGTGATCAGAGACCATTAAGGACTTGAATCAATTTGAAAAGTATCAATATTGCTGAAGAGGGAATAATAATTTTAACAGTAAGAGCTAAAGTGGATTTAATATTTAAAAGTAAACAACTGGAATATTACTCAGCAATTAAAGACAAAGAAAACATGAAATTTGCAGGCAAATGGTGAGATCTAGAGAAGATCATCCTGGGTGAGGTATCCCAGAAGGAGAAAGATACACATAGTATATTCTCACTTATAAGTGGATATTAGACATATAAAATAGAATAATCATACTAAAATCTGCACACCTAAGGAAGCTAATCAAGAAGGAGGACCCTGGGTAAGATGCTCAATCTTCATTCAGAAAGGCAAATGAGATGGACATCAGAAGAGGGAGAAAACAGAGAGCAGGACAGGAGCCTACCACAGAGGGCTTCTGAAAGACACCCAGCTGGGTATCAAAACATATGCTGAGATGCATAGCTAAACTTTGCGCAGAGTGCAGGGAATCTTATGAAAGAAGGGGGAGAAAGAAAGACCTGGAGGGAATTGGAGTTCCACAAGGGGAGCAACAGATCCAAAAAATATGGCCACAGGGTCTTTTCTGAAACTGATACTCCAAAGAAGGACCAGGCATGGAGATAACTTAGAACACCTACACAAATGTAGCCCAAGCAGCTCAGTGTCCAAGAAGGTTCCCCAATAATAGGATCAGTGACCATCTCTGACATGAACTCATAGGCGGGCTCTTTGATCACCCCCCCCCCCCGAGGCAGGAGCAGCCTTACCAGCCCACAGAGGAAGACAAAGAAGCCAATCCTGATGAGACCTGATAGACTATGGTCAGATGGAAGGGGAGGAGGATCTCCCCTATCTTTGGACTTGAGGAGGGGCATTGGAGAAGAAGAGGGAGGGTGGGATTGGGAGGGGATGGGAAAGGAGCTACAACTGGGATACAAAATGAATAAACTGTAATTAACAAAAATATATAAAAATTATTTAAAACAGCAACCAACTTATGCATCCATGTTATGTTTTTAGAAAGGAATAATTAAACAAACAACTAATTTCCTGTTCTTCCTAATGTAAAATAGAAATTAGTATTTTCAAAGTCAACCAACAATGGAAAAGAAATAAACAGTGTCTTTATATTATGAGAGGAATTTTACTATATTTGTATGCAAAAAATATGTTAGCTGCTTGACTAATGTGTTCATAGGCTACTACAATTAATGGATTGTCATTTTCCACTATCAATTAAATGAGAAATGACTTTGACCATCACCAATTCCTTTTAATAACTCAGTATTAAATGCACTTTAACATTGCATCACTCTGACAGTTGTTAAAAAAAAAAACAAGTTTGCAAACAAATTAAATTGTGTTATTTAGAACCTAAATATAACTGCTAAATTGTTTGTAAATTGTTGTAAATTGTATGATGTTAGAGGAACAGAAACATCCTCCACAATATTAAAATACATAATACCTAGAATTGGTGAAATAAATATAAAAAGAGCAAGGAAGAATTTATTAGATAAACTATGGTATATGAATCTTTTGATTCTTCACTTTGTAGTTTAGATTTAAAACTTGTTCAGGAGGAAATGGAATACACTTTAATTGTTACTGTTTGAAGTTAATTTTTTACTTTGAGGTAACTATGAGGTCAGTTACAAAAATGACACTGAGATTTGGTGCCTTTTATCCATGTGTCGCTCTGTGGTCTTTAACCACATCTAGACTATACTAAAATCAATGCAGCTGGGCACATACCTGAAGGATTTTCAGGATTAAATTATTTGAGATGAAAGGATCAGCCATAAATCAGGATTATTTGAGGTCAAAAGACCCACCCTAAATTTGGGCCCCCCTTTTTTGTAGTAGCCTACATCAAAGAATAGGGAAAAAGGAAGCTTTGATTTTTTTGCCTACTTGCCCTCATTTTTTGGCAAGGTCATGTCATGTTGATGAGACATTCCTTCTCTGGTATTAGAACTTATTTCTTTCAGCTTCCAAATGCAGATTGAAGACAGGCAACTCTAGGAATTTTGGGAAACTCCAGCAACAAATTAGAACTGCTGATTAAGCCTGAATTGAGCTAATGGATCCTTGGCTTTTCTGTTAAGAGAGAGACATTGTTAGACTACTTGGACCTTTGCATGCAAACCACCTTCATAAGTCTCATAGAATGAATGAATACACACACACACACACACACACACACACACACACACACACACACATATATATATATATGTATATATATATATATATATATAATTCTGATAGGATTTGTATATATACTATACAATTTTAATTGTATACTCTTATATTAATTATAACTTTAGATGCATATTTTAGTCTTACTGTATATTTATATTATATAGTATATTATATATGGGTCCTCTGTCTCACACATATCAATGTCCATTCAGATTTGAGGGTGTTTATGCTGTTTCTGGTTAAATTATATATTTTTATATTAATTACAGTTTATTTACTTTGTATCCCAGCTGTAGCCCCCTCCCTCACTTCTTCCCAATCCCACTTTCCCTCCCTTCTCTCCTTCCTGCCCCTCTCTAAGTCCACTGATGGGGCAGGTCCTCTTCCACTCCCATCTGATACTTTTTTATCAGGTCTCTCAGGGCTGGCTACCATGTCCTCCTCTGTGGCTTATCAAGTTTGCTCCTCCCTTGGGGGAGGGGTCAAAGAGCCAGCCATTGAGTTCATGTCTGAGACAGTCCCTGTTCCCCTAACTAGGGAACCCACTTGGATACTGAGCTGTGATGGGGTACATCTGAGCAGGGGTTCTAGGTTATATCCATACATGGTCCTTGGTTGGAGAATCATTCTCAGAAAAGGCCCCTATGCCCAGATATATTTGGTTCTTGTGGAGCTCCTGTCCTCTCCAGGTCATACTAACTCCCCCTTCTTTCATATAATTTCCTGCACACTGCCCAAGGTCCGGTTATGAGTCACAGCATCTGTTTTGATACACTGCTAGGTATAGTCTTTCAGGGGCCCTTTGTGTTGGGATCCTGTCCTGTTACTTGTTTTCTCCTACTTCCAATGTCCATCCCATTTGTCTTTCTAAGTGAGGATTGATCATCTTACCCCAGGTCCTCTTTCTTGTTTATCTTCTTTAGGTGTACGTATGTTTATCCTATCTTATAGGTATAGTACCCACTTATAAGTGAGTATATATCATGTGTGTCTTTCTGCTTTTGGGATACTTCACTCAGGATGATCGTTTCTAGGTCCCACCATTTGCCTGCAAATTTCATTATTTCCTTGCTTTTAATTGCTGAGTAGTATTCCATTGTGTAAAAGTACCACAATTTCTGTATCCATTCCTCAACTGAGGGACATCTGGGTTGTTTCCAGGTTCTGGCTATTAGAAATAAAGCTGCTACAAACATAATTGAGCAAATGTCGTCGTTGTGACTTGAGCATCTTTTGGATATATGCGTAGGAGTGGTATAGCTGGATCTTGAGGTAGTAATTGTCTGAGAAAATGCCAGATTCATTTCCAGAGTGGTTGTACAAGTTTATATTTCCACCAGCAATGGAGGAGGGTTCCCCTTTCTCCACAACCTCTCCAGCATATGTTGTCACTTGAGATTTTGATCTTAGCCATTCTGATGTGTGTCAGTTGAAATCTCAAGGTCATTTTGATTTGCATCTCTCTGATGGCTATTGAGCATTTATTTAAGTGTTTCTCTGCTATTCTGTATTCCTCTACTGAGAATTCTCTGTTTATCTCTGTACCCCATTTTTAATTGCTTGATTCCTGTCAAAGTTTCACTGTTCGCAGATGATATGATAGACCCCAAAAATTCAACTAGAGAACACCATCAGCTGATAAACACCTTCAGCAAAGTGACTGGATACAAAATTAACTCCAAAAAATAAGAAGCCCTTCTGTATACCAAAGACAAAAGAGCTGAGAAAGAAATTAAGGAAACAACACCCTTCACAATAGCCACTAATAACATAAAGTACCTTGAGGTGATTCTAACCAAGCAAGTGAAAAACCTGTTTGAGAAAAACTTCAAGTCTCTGAAGAAAGAAATTGAAGAAGATATCAGAAGATGGAACGATCTCCCATGCTCTTGGATCAGTAGGATTAACATAGTGAAAATGGCTATTCTGCCAAAAGCAATCTACAGATTCAATGAAATTCCCATCAAAATATCAACACAATTCTTTATAGACCTTGAGAGAAAAATTAGCAACTTCATATGGAGAAACAAAAAAACCAGAATTTCCAAAACTATCCTGTACAACAACAGATTATCTGGAGGCATCTTCATCCCTGATCTTAAGTTGTACTACAAAGCAACAGTAGTAAAAACTGCATGGTATTGGCATAAAAACAGAATGCTGGGTCAAGGGAACCAAATAGAAGACCCACACACCTATGGATACTTGATTTTTGACAAAGAAGCCAAAACCATTCAATGGAAAAAACACAGCATCTTCAACAAATGGTGTTGGTCTAACTAGATGTCTGCATGCAGAAAAATGAAAATAGATCCATATTTATCACCCTGCACAAAACTAGAGTCCAAGTGGATCAAAGACCTCAGCATAAAACCAGATACACCAAATCGGTTAGAATAAAGTGGGGAAGAGCCTAGAACTCATTGGCCAGGAGACAACTTCCTGAGCAGAACACCAACAGCACAGGCTCTAAGAGCAACAATCAATAAATGGGACCTCATGAAACTGAAAAGCTTCTATAAAGCAAAGGACACTCTCCTCAGAACAAAAGGACAACCTACTGACTGGGAAAGGATCTTCATAAACTCTATATCTGACAGAGAGCTGATATCCAGAATATACAAAGAACTAAGGAAGCTAAACAACAACAAATAAAGCAATCCAATTAAAATATGTGGTACAGAGCTAAACAAAGAATTCTTTGTGGAGGAATACTAAATGAATTTCAAAAGCTACTAGTAATATTTACTCAGATGTCTGTGTAGATATATTCTCTGTTTTCCTCCCTCCCTCCCTCCCTATCCTTCCTCCCTCCCTATCCTTCCTTCCTTCCTTCCTTCCTTCCTTCCTTCCTTCCTTCCTTCCTTCCTTCCTTCCTTCCTTCTATTCTTTTTTCCAGATTAGAGGCATGTTTCAGACTCAGAACCCCCGTACATTTTTTCTTCATTAATTAATTTATTTCCTTACTTTATGTCACAGATTCCCTTGCCTCCTCTCCTCACAGTCCCTCCCTCTCATTAACTTCCCCTCCCCCCACTCTCCCCTTCCCTTTCTCCTCACAAAAGAAAAAGGCATCCTATGGACATCAAACTAACTTTGCATATCAAGTGCAGTAGGAATAGGTACATTTTCTCTTATTGAAGTTAGACAAGGCAGTCCATAAGAATAATTACAATGGCATTTAGTAGTCTATATAATTAATAGAATTTCAGTTTTTGTGTTTTATTTAAAATTTCATAGAATCCCTCCAAACAAGGTTTCCTCTTTTCATTCATATTGTGTATTTTGCTTTTATAGATATTTTGCTATATTGCCTTTAGATTTTTTTTTGATATACGTGAATGTTTTATTTTTTCCTTTATTATTTTATTTTTAGTTACATTTTATTAACTCTGTATCCCAGCTGTATCCTGCTCACTCATTCCCTCCCCAACCCCACACTCCCTCCCTGGTCTCCTCCCTGCCCCTTTCCAAGTCCACTGAGAGGGGGGGACCTCCTCCCCTTTCATCTGACCCTGTTCTATCAGGTATCTTCAGCACTGGCTGCAAAGTCCTCCTCTATGGCCTAGCAGGGTTTTTCCTTCCTAAGGGGGAGGGGGGAGTGTCAAAGAGCCTGCCATTGAGTTCCTGTCAGAAATAGTCTCTGTTCCCCTTATTGTATTTCTGAAAAACAAAACCTTTTTCCTGTTTATATACTTAATTTGTATTTCTAAGGTCCGTTTATTTCTGTTTGTTGCACATATCACACATTATCCATTGAATTTTCTTTCCTCTTACCTCAAAGTCTAGTTGATATTATTCAGCTGATTCTGTCTAATTTGCTGCATGGTAAAGAGGTATGTGACAGCCATGTGGAGCTGTGAAAGTCTGCAGACGTGTACTCCTTCATTCTTCATTCTTCGGTATTTCATTGTATTGTATTGTACTGTACTGTATTCAATAACCACTCTGGAAAAGTTTTCTCAGAAAAAGAAAAAAAGGGGGCAGAGAAGAACTTACACAATTTTAAAATAAAGGTAATTATGTAAACTATACAACTGGACATTATCTTTTATAGGAAAAATTCTTATTAAATTAATACTTAATACAATTGTCTATTTTCTCTAGGAATTTTCGAAATAAGATTTCAGCATTTACCAAAACATTTTAGATATTTTTTTTCTGAAATTTGACTAACTTTATAGAACATAGCTGAGAAAATACAATGATAATATCAAATATTTTAATAAATTCATGTAAATTATCTGAATTAATGAAAGAGTTCTTGTTTTTCCAAAATACTCCCTGAAAAAATCATATATTTGAAATCTACAAGTACTGGTCTTGTTAATATATATATATTATTTTTAGTGTCCACATATTCTTTGTTAATGAATAAATAATTATCAGATTAAATTTACAAGCATTCTCAACTTGATAATGGGGGCTGTTTGCAGACTGATTATGTTTAAGGAAGTTCCTTACAGACATTAACTGTGATAAAATAATAGGACTAGTTGGGGCTTTCTTTATAATCTGTATTACTTAATTATATATTTTTTCTGGATTTGTGTGTGATGTACTCCTATGTATATGTGGGTTTCTTTGCTGAGACCACAGGTTGATGTTGAGTATCATCTTCTGTCAATTTTATTTTATTTATTATTTTATTTTATTTTGTTTTGTTTGAGGAACTGTCTCTCACAGAGCATGGAGCTCATCCAGGTTGGTAGACTATCAGGCCAGTAAGTCCCAGGGGTCATCCTGATGCTGAATCTGTAAAAATGGAAATTACAAGATCAAGCTGAGGAATACTACTATTACATGGGTGCTGTGGTTACAAATTCAGTCCTTATGCTTTATCAGCAAGTACTTTACCCTGAAGTGACCATGATTACACCTCTTAATTTATTTATCTTGTTAAAACTATGTGTATTATGTGAGCCTGGTGAGGACTTATATATCCTTGTTTCCTATCAGAGAAATATTATTATTTTTTTTTCATTTTACCATAAAAGATAATATTAGTTGTATTCTATTTTTAATTTTTAATTTATTACAATTTATCCACATTGTATCTAGGTTGCAGACCTCTCCCTCATTTCCTCCTACTCCTACCATCCCTCCCTCTTCTCCCACTATGCCCTTTCCCTAGTCGCCTGATTGGGAGGTCCTCCTCTTCTATCTGACCCTAGTCTTATTAGGTCTCATCAGGGCTGGCTGCATCATCTTCCTCTGTGGCTTGGCAAGGCTGCATCCCCCAGGGGGAGGTGATAAAAGAGCCAGCCACTGAGTTAATGTCAGAGACAGCTCCTGTCCCCCTTACTAGGAAACCTACATGGAGAATGAACAGTCTATGGGCTTCATCTGATCAGGGGGTCTAAGTTACCTCCATGCATGGTTGTATTCTTTACATAAATACCTTTATTGTGAAATTACAGAGTTTTGCTTAGCCTTTTGTTTGTTTTGATTTGTTTGTTTTTTTGTTTTGTTTTGTTATATTTGTTTCCTGAGCTATTTTCTTCAGAGTGGTTATTGAACGCTATCAAACAATATATTTATATTACTCCAAATATGCTGTTTTATGTTTTAAACTTTCTAAATAACAGCTACATGAACCTTCAAACTAGAAAGATATGGTACAAGCACAACAAGAATTCATTTGTTTTTTTTTTACACATATATTTTATTTGTCATTGTAGTTTTGCTTTGAATTTTGTCTACATTAATGAAATAATAATAGATCGTATTTCTAAATGTGGTTTTTATTTTAAGTAATGAAATAATATAAGATTTATGAAATGAATCAAATATACTTGCCTCTCTTTAATTACTTATTAAACAAATTCAAGAATGTTTTTATGTAAATAATGATGTTCAATTATGTACTACTGATGCTTATAATTAACAGAAATTCACTAGGATTCTTTCAATATAAAATTAGAGTACTCAGGTTTTTTACAGAATATTTTTTTTTTTCAAGACAGGGTTTCTTTGTGTAGCCCTGGCTGTCCCGGTACTCACTCTGTAGACTAGACTGGCCTCAGGAGTGATAGGAAATGATGACTCAAGAGGAGTGATTATTTTTAATTATTATACAGGTATTCCATAATTTAGTCTTCTTTTCTCTCTACTTTTAAAAACCTTATCCTTAATTCAGTGTTTTGTTTTCCAAATCCACTTTAGTACTATTTATTGTTCAGAGTTGTAATAACTCACTCGATGTTAAATTTCATTTATTGTACATTTTCTTGAAGTACAAGACACTTATGAAATGTTTCCAGGTTCTAAAATATGTATCAAGCAGTAATGAGGGGAAAAGAAGCCATATGGCACCTTTCATGTCTATTCTGTTTTTCTAAAAGGCCATTCAGCTTTTTCTCTTTGAACAAGAATGAACAGTATATATTCATGGTTAGAGCACACAAGAAAGCAACATGCCAGTCACTTACGGAACTCAGACATTGAATGACGAAGAAATTTGTTTTGCTAACATTATTAAATGGTAATTGTTGATATTTTGTATTTTAAAAATATAAGTATTTTTATTACAACTAATAATTGTATGCATGTTTATATAGGTATGGATAAAAGGAAAAGAGAAAGATGTAATTCTATTTTAATTAAAAACGCACTTTAAAATGCCTTTAGTCTGTTTTAAGTATATTTTATAACAAATTTATCCTTAATGCTGTTGTTTATAAATTGCATATTAAATTTTCCAGAAATAGTTTTTCTTTTCTATAAAATATTTTATTTTTTTATTTTTTCATCTTCTGTGAACTGTTCTTTATATTTTTTTTTTATTAATTACAATTTATTCAGTTTGTATCTCCCCTCCTGGGCCCACCCTCCCTCCCTCTTCTTTGTGCATGCCCCTCCCCAAGTCTACTGATAGGGTAGGTCCTCCTCTCCTTCCTTTTGATCTTAGTCTATCAGATCACATCATATAGACATATAACATAAGACAAACCCACTAAAATCTGTGCATCTAAAGAAACTAAGCAAGAGAGAGGACTCTGACTAAAACGCTCAATCCCTATCCCGAAAGGCAAAGAGGAAGGACATCAGAAGAAGAAGAAAACAGAAAACAAGCTAGGAACCTGCCACAGAGGGCCTCTGAAAGCCTCTGCCCTGCAGACTATCAAAGCAGATGCTGAGACTGATGGCCAAACTTTGGGCAGAGTGCATGGAATCTTATGAAAGAAGTGGGAAATAGTAAGATCTGCAGAAATATTTTTTTAAAATTCTGCATCTTTTTCAGTGTGTTATGTAGAAAATTAGTTGCCTATGGAGGAAATTTTGTACCTCCGGGTTCTACATTTTTCCAGTCAATTGATATGTCTTTATTTTATCTGGTACCATATTGAAAAATATTTCTCAAGGAGTTCATGTGGATCCGCTAGAAAGGGGAGCAAGGACTACCTCTGACATGGACTCTTTGGCTGCTTTTGGATTACTACCCTCTGCTGGAGCTGCCTGGCCTGGCCTCAGTAGAAGAGAAGGTGCTCAATCTTGGTGCCACTTGATGTGCTGAGTAGGTTTTGAGGGTGGGGTCCTCCTTTGTGTGGAGTAGGGGAAGGGAGTTAGGAGGAAGTGGGAAGGAGGGTGGGACCAGCTGGAGAGGAGGTAGGCAGCTATTATCAGGACGGAACGTGAACAACAACAATAAAAACAACAAAATCCATGCTTAAAAGAAAATTAAAATATTTCCCAGTTTCACTTTGGTCTATTTCTCTAGAGGTAGTGTGTTTGTGTGTACCTTTCCACTAATATTTGTATTTATTTTTGATGTTCTGTGTTGAAATTATTACAGAGTGGTTACCAACTGTGAATGATAAAGAAACTATCATTCTTTTTCTAATCCTAACACTAGCAATCATATATCATCTTCTATTTCTTTACTTGGTGTTTGATAATTTAAAATGTAGAGGTATTTCATTTATTCTGGCTAACCTTTTGTATTACTGTTACATTTTGTGTGTGTGTATGTGTGTGTGTGTGTGTGTGTGTGTGTGTCTGTACACCCATGTGAAATGATATACACATGGAAATCAGAGAACAACTTCTTTCAGGAGTAGGTTTCCTTCCTTACCATGTGTGATGTTGCCTTTGAACTGAGGTCATTTGATTTGGTGGCAGGCACCTTCATCTGTTGTACTGGTTTGCCTGCCTTCATTTTTGGTTAGATTTTATCTTACTTCTTTTGAGGAAAATATGTTGTTTTGTAGCAGTTTAACTGTATTTTTGCTCTGGATAATACGGTGAGTTGTAACAATGTTACTAATTTCTACAGCTATAAATCTCATGCATTCAGACTCCACATTGTTTCATTGAAAGAACAGGGTACACAATTTAAGAATGTGGGTGCTGGAAGTCATGTGGTGTAATACACATTCACAGTCTCTCATATGGAAATTTTTTGTTGTTTAGTAAATTTCTTAACTACTTCTTATCTCAAGTTGCCTGTTGGTAAACATAGGCTAACAATTATTTTGGTGTTTGAGACTGTCAATTGAGTCAACATTTTGAACATCTTAGAACATTCTCTATCAGTTAGCTCTATATGTTACAATATCATTGTTGTTTTTAATGTAGAGTAGATGTATGCATTATTAATCAGTTATACACATTATATACTTATACTTTAATTTAATGTCATGTTATAATAATGAGTCAAAATATAATATAAATACAAATATAATCATCACTATTTATAATCAGTTGTATCATATTGATCCATTTGTACATATAGCAAATGTTTATCATGCTTACACTTGCTAAAATTTTAACAAGTATTGTATAAATATCAACGTTTTTAAAATTAAAATTATGTCTATATATAACAAGAGAAATGTCCAAACTCACTCTAAACTAACTCAAATCTGTGGATAATAACCTCACAAAATGAAAGGACTATTTCTAACAGGAACTCAATGAAGATACCTGATAAAACAGGATCAGATGAATGGGGGGAGGTCCCCCCCTATCAGTGGACTTGGAAAGGGGCACAGTGGTGATGAGGGAGGGAGGGAGGGACTGGGAGGGAATGAGGGTTCGGGGCACGGCTGGGATACAGAATTAATAAAATGTAACTGATAAAAATAAAAATTAAAATTAAAAAAAAGAAAGTGCATTTATTCAGAAAAAAAAACAAGTTAAATGACAAAATGGAAAAATGTTAAAGTGGTCATTAATCTGCAAGCATCAATATTGTATTCATTTATATATAACTAATAATGAATTTATAATTTGCAGTGCAACACTAATGATAGCAATACTTCTTTTTTATCAACAAGGATAAAAGCTATTGGCAAATAATTCCTAATCTTATTTTGACAAACGTAGTTTGGTTTTCGTATTTTTACTCTCTGTATTTAAAACTTCAACAAAGGTGTGATTCTATATACCACTTACCCTGTTGAAAACAGTTCCTAAAAAACAATAAGCTTCTCTTCTTTCTCACACATCTCTTCAGATTTTCCCCATTACTGCCTCTTTAAAAGAGTTTTTTACTCTGAGTAGCTAGCTTGACAAATATTGGAAAATCAATTTTTCTCTCTTTGGCAAAGACACTTATTGAAGGTTCTATGAAAACTCACAATTCACAAAAGCATTTGAAAATTACACTCTAAAGAGATCAGTTTTATTTACCAGGTCAATAGTATAATCTATGACATGGCTTTAATCCCTTAGCAAGAAGATTGGAAGGGTTAGGTTCCATCTTATATGTGTGTGTCTATCTGTGTGTTTCCTGACAAGTGTGAACAAAATAGAAGCAAAATATAGAGGAGAGTTTCAAAGCATTTCATATATCTATATACGTGTGTATACACATTTTAAGATTTGTTAAGATTAATTATAGTTTTAAGAAGCTTGGTATTAGCATTGTATATTAAAATTTCTACAGTATGAACCAGTGACTTAGTTATAGATACATAATTAAAATACAGTTGATGGCTTTGGATTGTTTAATAATTCACATGTTTTTGATTCATTACATTACTTACATTGATCTTAGGTAATTCCCGGCAAACACTGAACTTTATTTGTTTATTGGAATGCATTTCACTATAATCTGATCAACACTTCCCTAAAATTTCTTATTTCTACTGTACATTAGTCAAAATAATACAATTTGATTAAGGAAGTATTATGGTGCCAGGGACAAAGAATCATTTAGTTTAGATTTTATTACATACTCATATGAGGCTTTGAGTACAAACTTAGCAGAATTTGCAATAATGGTCCAATACTGAAATGGTACCTAGAAGAAGGAAACCCACAATAACTAAAGAAAGAAAAAATGAAATTAGTATACAGAAAATTTATTCAGTCAAAAAATCTGTAGAACTAGTAAAGTCAAATTAATTAAAAATATAGAAGACAGTGGTCTGGGATACAGGTTTATTATTGGGTAATGACTAAGAACCCTGAACAAGCACTCAGAATAAACTTCAGCATCAAAAGTGCTGTGTTTTTAAATTAGAATACCTACCTTACTCTACAATGAAGTTCAAAATTATCCAACAAATCTTGTTATAATAGGCTTTGTTCCCTTTCGGTTGTCGACATTAGTGTTTTCCACTCGTATTCCTTGCTATTGCCTTGTGCCCTGCTTGATATTCTTTTTGCCATTTTATCTTCCTTGATATTTGCAGTTTAGAGTTATTGCTTCTTAACCATGCTGCTATGATTCATAACACATATACAACAAATCATAATGTCAGACGTGACAGCACATGCCTTCAACCTAAACCTCTTAGAGCTGTTGACAAAATATCAGAACATAATGAAAGGCTAGACTTTAGGGTGAAATATCTCTAAAACAAAAAAAAAAATCAAAATATTAATCTTCTGGTTATATGATTGTGTCTGTGTCCACTACTAGGTATGGACTAGGCCTCACAAGGATCAGGGATGTGCTCTCTAAGTATTAAAAATAAAGGTGGTACCAAACAAGACAAGTGTCCCTAGGACACTTCCAAATTCATAAACTCCTGGCTTAAAAAGTGAGAGGTTATGAGTTTTTATCCCAGAGTAGATGTACAGTATGACACATAGTATCCATTTGTATTTCCTGTGCTTTTACATAGAGAGAGCTAGACAGACAGACAGACAGATACAAAGAGATAGATTTAAAAATACCAACAGCTTAGTAATCAGGATAAGTGATATTTATAGAGATTTAAATATATAATTAATTCAATATATTAAAAACAAAATATGGCTATATCCATTTTGGTGTTTTTGCTATGTCACATGGGATTATTATGTATAAAGATCTAGCCAATACTCCCATAAATTTTATTTACAAGGATCAGTGATGACATTAATGGATTCACTGACTGCAATGGATTCAGTGACTTTGCTTATCCTTTTAATAATGTTTGTTTACTCTTTAGTATTTGTTCATATTTTTTCTCCCTGGTAGAAATGCAGGAAACCATTTGTGCTCTCTCTCTCTCTCTCTCTCTCTCTCTCTCTCTGTGTGTGTGTGTGTGTGTGTGTGTGTGTGTGTGTGCGTGTGCCTGCAAGTTTCCTTCTGTTATAGTATCTCAGGCAGCATAGAGGACACTGCCCTTTTGTCTTACCTAAAACATACAGATCAACATTGTGCATTATGTGTCTGTCAACCTATTACACAGATGAGAATTCCCTTCTACATCATTTATCCATTTTCTGCCTCTTGCTTTCAAGAATTGAGAGTAGAACTTGCTTTTCATTCTCCCTAAATCTTCATGCATTTTAGGTGCTTCTGGAAGAGAGAAAATTTAATGTTGTTCCAAAACTTAGCATTGTAGTATATTCTGCTGCTGTTCGCTGTCTTGGAGGTTTTGTCTTATTTTGGAATTAATCATTTATTTTACATCTTATTTTAATTTTTTTGTTATATAAATTCTTTAATGTATATTTTAAATAAAAATTTTGGGACCTTTACTTAGAAATTTTGCTTTGACTAGAGACAAATGCTCAGTAAGCAGTCATATTTGAAAATACATCACCCCAAATGTATTTGACATATTTTTATTTAATTATTTTTATTAATTACAGTTTATTCACTTTGTGTCCCCCCTGTACCTCCCTCCCTCCTCCCCTCTCAATCCCACCGTCCCTTTTCCCCACCAGTGTCCCTCTCCCAGTCCACTGAAAAGGGAGGTCCTCCTCCCCTTCCCTCTGACCCTTGTGTATCAGGTCTCATCAGGAGTGGTTGCTTTGTGTTCTTCTGTGGCCTGGTAAGCCAGCTTCCGAATCAGGGGGAGGTGATCAAAGAGCAGGCTAATCAGTAGCTTTATTTGTAATATCCAGAAGCTGGAAACAGTCCAGATGCCCCTCAGTTGAGGAATGGATACAGAAATTGTGGCACATCTACACAATGGAATATTATTCAGTGATAAAAAAGAAAATCAAGGAAATCATGAAATTTGCAGGTAAATGGTGGGAACTGGAAAAGATCATTCTGAGTGAGGTATCCCAGAAGCAGAAAGACACTCAGGGTATAAACTCTCTCATAAGTGGATACTAGATATGTAACATAGGATAAACATACTAAAATCTGAATACCTAAGAAAGCTAAGCAGGAAGGAGGACTCTGGCTAAGATGCTCAATCCCCATTCAGAAAGGCAAAGAGAATGGACATCAGAGGAGGGATAAAACAGGAAACAGGACAGGAGCCAACCACAGAGGGACTCTGGAAAGCTCTACCCTTCAGGGTAGATGTTGATAGCCAACCTTTGGGCAGAGTACAGGGAATCTTATAAAAGAAGTGGGAGATAGTAAAACCTGGAGAAGACAGGAGCACCACAAGGACAGCAACAGATTAAGAAAATCTGGGCACAGGGGTCTTTTCTGAAACTGATACTCCATGCAAGAACCCCCCGTTGGAGATGGCCTGGAACCCCTGCATAGAGGTATTCCACGGCAGTTCAGTGTCCAAGTGGGTTCCATGTTAATGGGGACAGGGACTGTCTCTGAAAGGAACTGATTGACCTGCTCTTTGATCACCTCCCCTGGAGGTGGGAGCAGCCTTAACAAGCCACAGAGGAAGACAATGCAGCCACTCCTGATGAGCCCTGATAGAGTAGGATCAGAGGAAAGTGGAGGACTGTCTCTGACATGAACTGCTTATTTTTATTTTTAATGAATTACTTCTGCATCTTAGGAAGGGAAAGGCTACATGAAAAATGAAGACTTATTCAGTTACCTAGCCCACTGACCACTCATGTATTTTTCTGTGAATGTTCTGGGGATTGAAGCAGGTCTGCACATGTACTAGGCATGCTTTCTGCCTTTTAAAGGAATCGCCACAGTTCTGAGTTTTTCAAGTATATCACGAATTGCAAAAGTGTTGTAGAGTGAGGATGGTTCATGTGATAGAGATGGCACTGATGGAGTGCAACACATCTACTTGGGACGTTTGTTTCTTTTGATTTGCACTTGAGCGAAAGAGAATTACTTAGAACTAATTAGGAATCAGTAAGACATAACACTGGGGCATAGGTATGTAGGGCAATTTAGTGGATATCTTGCTGTCCTATTAGCAAGAATTGAATGCTTTTGCAAAGTTATTTTTCTCCCTGTGGTAGTCGATCTAATTATGCAAACCTATAAAGGAAAGTGTTATTTATTAGGTGTACATTTCTTTTTACTTTCCCCCTGCAGTGTGATCCCTTCAGTGCAGTCACACTGGCATAAAATTCCTATTATAGGAAACTATTCATTTCTCTGGTTCTTTTCTCAGTTTGTTATAAAAGATGAAAATAGCTACTTCTTTTCCAACATTGTCTCTAAGTTACAAAAGCTTAAAATGCCTGTGATGGACTTAGATAGGAATTAAATTAATATTCAGCAGCTCATTAGATACAGGATAGGTTAAAATATACATCATGTACATCTTTGAAAATCTTTAAGATAGACTCACGGAAAAGTCTCTTTTCTTTCATGGTTTTATGTTTAGGAGAAGTAATAGTCTAATGAAATAAGGTTATTTTTAAGGAATTTATTACATGGTCTGGAAATACCAATTTTTGAACAAATCACAGTTACATGGATTTAGAAAGGAATAAAGAAACTTTCATTGTTCTGTATAGAGAAAGAAAGCCATTTTTCATAAAGAAAGGCCTCTCATAGACAACTTGCATTAGGAATCTCTATCTAACTGTCACCAAAAGAAACCTGGTAAAATTAGATGAAATATGTTGGCTGATAGTTATAGATCTCTCAGTTCATAGTTTCCAGCTTTCATGTGCTTGAAAAGAACAGCTTGGTGCCAGGACCCTGTGGTTGGAAACTCCTTCAATTCATGGATTTTGTGAAGGAGAAACCGTGACAGTGAGGAACATGTTGAACATTCAAAGGCACCCTGTAACCTACCTCTTTCAACTAAGTCCTCCCTCCTGAATTTTCTAGAATCTGCTAACGCAAGAGCAGTTGTACACCATGGATTCAACACACTATCCCAGGGTGCACTTGATACTTTAAAAGATAAACCTAATAAAATCCTAACAGTAACATAACAATGATCGATATTATGTTAACAGTAATGTTATCGTCGCAATTTTTATTAAAAAAAAAAACAACACTTCAGGATAGAACTTTATAGCTTTTCCCGGGGAGATATGAAGCACTGAGTTTATTGGGGATACCGTGGGATACAAGGAGATTATGTACCCGAGCACGGACGGCACCAAGGTATGGCATTGCTGAAAAGTGCACCACCACATGAGCGATGATTCTAGAGAGGTACATCACTGGAGGTGGCTATGAAATTTGCAGGAAGCTTCCAAGCATTACTCCCTTCTAGCTATGACTGAATAATTACAAGACATGAGGAGGGACCTCCTGAGTCTTGTAACATTTTTCTCTAGGTAGAAATTTTCTCACTCAGAATAAAAGCTACCTAACTCAAACACTGTCATAGAGTATATCTCTTAGGCTAAGAAACCAAACTCCTGTAAATATCTCATTAAAAAAAAAAAAAAAAAAAAAAAACAAGCTTTCTGGTTAGAAAGTCCATGTGGACCAGTTTAAAAGTGATTCTGTTTTCACAGCTTTATCTTTGCATTTTAACTAGTAAGAATATGCACACACATTGAAAAACACACACAGACAGACACAGTATCACTTTAAAAACAGGTAGGAGAACCTAGCATCTGACAGCGGGCTGATATCTGGAAAATATAAAGAACTAAAGAAGTTAAAAGGCAATAATTCAAGGAACCCAATTAAAAAAGGGGTATGGAGCTAAATAGAGAATTCTCTGTAGAAGAATATAGAATGGCAGAGAAACACATAAGGAGATGTTCAACATCCTTAGCCATCAAAGAGATGTAAATCAAAACGACCCTGAGATTTCACCTTACACCCATCAGAATAGCTAAGATCAAAAACTCAAGAGATAACACATTCTGGAGAGGCTGTGGAGAAAGAGGAACCCTCCTCCATTGCCGGTGGGAATGTCAACTTGTACAACCACTCTGGAAATCAATCTGGCACTTTCTCAGACAATTAGGAATTGTGCCACCTTGAGATCCAGCTATGCCACTCCTAAGCATCTATCCAAAAGATGTTCAAGTATACAACAAGGACATGTGCTCAACCATGTTTGTAGCAGCTTTATTTGTAATAGCCAGAACCTGGAAACAACCCATATGTCCATTAACGGAGGAATGCATACAGAAATTGTGGTACCATTACACAATGGAATACTACTCAGCAATCAAATATGAGGAAATCATGAAATTTGCAGGAAAATGGTGGGATCTAGAAAAAATCATCCTGAGTGAGGTATCCCAAAAGCAGAAAGACACACATGGTATATACTCACTTATATAGACCTATAAGATAGGATAAACATACTAAAACATATACACCTAAAGAAGATAAACAAGAAAGAAGTCCAGGGGTAAGATGATCAATCCTCATCTAGAAAGACAAAGGGGATGGACATTGGAAATAGGAGAAAACAAGTAACAGGACAGTGGCCTACCACAGAAGGCACCTGAAAGGCTCTACCTAGCAGTGTATCAAAGCAGATGCTGAGACCCATAACCAAAACTTCTGCAGAGTGTAGGGAATCATATGAAGGAAGGAGAAATTAGTATATCCTAGAGGGGACAGGGATCCCCACAAGGTCCAAATATCTCTGAGCACAGGGGTCTTCTATGAGACTGTTTATACAACCAAGGACCATGAATGGATATAACCTACAACCCCTGCTCAGACGTAGCCTATGGTAGCTCAGTATCCAAGTGGGTTCCCTAGTAAGGGGGACAGGAATTGTTTCTGACATGAACTCATGAGCTTCTCCTCCCCCCTGAGGGAGGAGCAGCCTTGTTAGGCCACAGATAAGGACATTGCAACCATCCTGAAGATACCTGATAAGCTAGGGCCAGAGGGAAGGAGAGGAGGACATCCCCTCTCAGTGGTCTCAGAATGGGGCAGGGAGGAGATGGGGGAGGGAGGGGAGGATGGGGAGGGAAAGAGGAAGTGGGCTACATCTGGGATACAAGTGAATGTACAAAATGATTTAAAAATAAAAAAGTAGTAAAAAAATAAAAATTTTTAAAACAGGTAGGAGGAACAGTGGTGGAGCAGAATAAAGAACATAAGATTATATAAGGCATATATATGCATGTATATGCTTATATACTATGTATATTCTCTATATTATATACTTATATACAATACACATACATATATGTGTGTGTGTGTGTGTGTGTGTATACAAACCAAGTATATAAGTATATATAGTCAGCTAATTATTTAAATAAACATCATGGGAAAATGAAGTGTACATGCAAACAACATGAAACTGAACTTTTATGGTATGTCATACACAGAATTCAATCATATGTGTTGAATAAATACCTAATGATAGATTGTAACTAAAAATTCTTTAGACTCAAACATTGTAGAAAATCAATGTTTTTAAAATTATTTTATTTTATTTTTTACTGTTATTTACATTTTATTAACTCTGTATCCCCCTACCTCATTCCCTCCCAGTCCCACCCTCCCTTCCTCATCTTCTCCCTGCCCCTTTCCAAGTCCACTGATTGGGGAGGACCTCCTCACCTTACATCTGACCCTGTTTTATCAGGTATCTTCAAAGTCCTCTGCTGTGGCCTAGCAGATCTGCTCCTCCCTTGGGGGGTGGGGAGGTCGAAGAGCCAGCCATTGAGTTCCTGTCAGAAATAGTCCCCTCTGCTTTTTTTTTTTAAGCAAAATACTACTCAGTTCAGTTAGTGCTTCTCATTTGCAGGTGACTGTGGGGCTGCCTATGGGGGCATTACAGGCCTATTGATGCTCCTGCCTCCCACAAGAACCGTCTAAGGAAAAAAGTGAGGTATCATAACACTTCAGGGAAGGAGATGATTATGATTCAAATTTATCAAATACAATTTTCAGAGAACTAATAATAATAATAATAAAAAGATAGCATCATGTTGCATGGAGGGATGGGGTGTTTCTGTGAGGCATTCAGGACCTGGAATATAAAGTCAACACTGAGTGGCCTTAATTCCAAAGGGCCAGCCAGTCCCACCTGAAGTCAGGTAGCCTCAGTAGGCACCAGCCAATCATAACTGAGGTCACTTAGCCACAGTAGGAAATCTCCTCTCTGGGTTTTTTTGTTTGTTTGTTTTAACTATTAATTACACTTCATTCATTTTGTATTCCCCCATAAGCTCCTACCTCCTCCCCTCCCGATCCCACCCTCCCTTCCCCTTCCTCACACATATCCCTCCCCAAGTCCACTGATAGGGGAGGTTCTCTTATCCTTCCTTCTGATCTCAGTCTATCAGATCACCTCAGGAGTGGCTCAATTGTCATCTTCTGTGGCCTGGTAAGGCTGCTCCCCCCTCAGGGGGAGGTGATCAAAGAGCAGGCCAATCAGATTATGTCAGAGGCAGTCCCTCTTCCCTTTACTATGTAACCCACTTGGACACTGAACTATCATGTGCTACATCTGTTCAGGGGTTCTAGATTTTTTTTTTAATTTTATTTTTCTCATTAGTTACATTTTGTTAATTCTGTATCCCAGCTGTATCCCTCATTCTTTCCCCAACCTCACTCTCCCTCCCTCATCTCCACCCTGCCCCTTTCCAAGTCCACTGATGGGGGAGGACCTCCTCCCCTTTCATATGACTCCCTTTTGTCGGGTATTTTCAGGACTGGCTGCAAAGTCCTCCTCTGTGGCCTAACTGTACTGCTCCTCCCTTGGGAGGTGGGGAGGTCAAAGAGCCAGTCATTGAGTTCCTGTTAGAAATAGTCCTTGTTCCCCTTACTATGGGAAACCAATTGATTACTGAGCTATCAAGGTCACATCCGAGCAGAGGTTCTAGGTTTTATCCTCTCATGGTCTTTGGTTGAGTGTCCATCTCAGAAAAGACCCTGTGCCCAGATATGTTTGGTCCTTGTGGAGCTCCTATCCTTTCCACATCAAACTCCCTTTCTTTCATATGATTTCCTGCACTCTGCCGCCGGTTTGGTTATGAGTCTTAGTATCTACTTTGGAGCACTGCTAGGTAGAGTCTTTCAGATGCTTTCTGTGATAGACTCCTGTTATACGTTCAATGCATATCCCATTTGTCTTTCTAAATGAGGATTGATCATCATACCCCATGTCTGCTCTCTTGATTATCTTCTTTAGGTGTATAGATTTCATTATGTTTATCCTATCTTTTAGGTCTATATAAGCGAGTATATTCCATGTTTGTCTTTCTCCTTCTGGGATACTTCACTCAGAATGTTCTTTTCTAGATCCCACCATTTTCCTGCAAATTTCATGATTTCCTCCTTTTTGATTGCTGAGTAGTATTCCATTGTGTAAAAATACAATTTCTGTATCCATTCCTCTGTTGATGGACATATGGGTTGTTTCCAGGTTCTGGCTATTACAAATAAATCTGCTACAAACATGGTTGAGCAAATGTCCTTATTGTGTACTTGAGCAAATTTTGGGTATATGCCTAGCAGTGGTATAGCTGGGTCTTGAGGAAGCGCTATTCCTAATTGTCTGAGAAAGCGCCAGATTGACTTCCAAAGTGGTTGTACCAGTTTACATTCCCACCAGCAATGGAGGAGGGTTCCCCTTTCTCCACAACCTCTCCAACATGTGTTGTCATTTGAGTTTTTCATCTTGGCCATTCTGATGAGTGTAAGGTGAAATCTCAGGGTCGTTTTGATTTGCATTTCCCTGATGGCTAATGATGTTGAGCATTTCTTTAAGTGTTTCTCTGCCATTCGATATTCCTCTAAAAAATGGAGAACGGAGCTAAAGACAGGGGTTCTAGATTATCTCCATGAATATTAAGAGCGGGAGAGGACAGGAACCACACAAGGAGAGAAACAGAACCAGAAAACTTGAACACAGGGAACTTCCCAGAGACCCATACTCCAACCAAGGACTATTCATGGAGATAATCCTTTCTGGGTTTTAAAGGGGGGGGGTTCAAACTTCCTTCTGGGAAAGTGAAATTGAAAGTGGTGACCCCAGCACGCTCTAATTCACTGCAGAATATATGTTCTTTGCTTTGAGTCTGAGTTTTCCCTCATGTGAATTCTAGAATCTACTCTCTGGTGCATTAACCAAGATTCCACGGAAGCTCTCTGCTCAAGTAATAGAGAATTTAGAGGAAAAGCTTTACCTTCCTTGCTGATTGGTAAGTGAGTCAGAAGGAGTACCCTATCAGTTATATTTGTCTGTGTTTCTCTTTCTGGTTTCTTTGGTATTGGAATTGGCTCTTGGGATAAGCAGATGCAATGGGGGCCCCCACCCAGCCCGAGGTGGCAGAGGATGTGCTTCTTTGGGAGAGCTTGAAGGTCGTCATTTGGTTTCGGTTTTGGCAAGCATCCTTTTTTTTTTTTTTTTTTTTTTTTTTTTTTAATACCGCAACTCTCTGGTTGACCAAGCCTTTGGCTTTTGCTTATGCTTTCCCAGGAACATCTGACTGTTTTTCTGTGTCTGTCTAATTGTAGTCTCATCGTTATGGCTGTCAGCGTTAAGTAGTCTGTTATCTCACCCCAGCTCGGATGTGATCCAAGTCCCTGGTGGGGACCAGGGTAGTGCTGAGGCCATGTGGTTCGAGCTCACAGGCAGTGGCAAGGGTTCTTATCCTCTGAAACCCCAGGCCAAGGGCACCGGTGTCTGCTCGTGGGGTGCGGAGACTCATGGGGAACCACATGTGAGGAAGAGCGAATGTACAGCTGCCATGCTGGTGCACTTAGTTGTCAGGCTGGGGGAGGGGAAGGGAGCTTGTGGCTGCAGCTAGCACTTCTTGTGCACCTCAGTCCATGAGCTCGGCATTCGGGTGGAGAAACTTCCACCATGGCGGTACCCTCTTCTCTCCCGGGAACTGAGGGGCACTCCCTTAGTGGGCATGGGACAGCAGAAGTGACAGGATGCCAGAAGGTTGTGCACTGCATTGGAGCGTCACTGCTGGCAAGCCCCAACTCCTGCCTGGATTCACTACATAACAGAGTGTTCTTCCCTTGAAATTACAACTGGGGAAAGTAAGAAACATTTTGTCTGTCTATGTTAAATATATGTGTGACCACGGCATGTTTATTTCTGACTGGTCTTAATTTATATAAGTTTACTATACTCTGTATACCTTGTTCACAGATTAAATCTGAAACAGATACAACAAAAAGTTAAATAACCTTGTGGAGCATATGGCCTACAGCCTATCATATGAGATAGCAGCTCACCGTCTTGAGATAGCCACTTGGTACAGGAAAACAATTACAGAACCTCTAAGTCACACAATGGATATTCTGTTTATTATCCTATCTCCTTTTACACTAAGAAACCAACAATTCGCATCTTAATTATGAAGTAGGTAGAGATAGATATATAATTCAAAGTTTTATTCTTACAACATACTGTATATATGTGATGGTAAAATTTTAAAGTTATAGAACCCGATTCAGATTCAGAAGCTGCTGTATTGCTGACTCTCGAAATGGGTGATTCTTTAAGATGCTTTAAGTTGGGATATATTGATTTTAGAGACACTGAATTGTTTAGAATGTTAGAACTTGTTTACAGGAAACTGTTAATGCTCCATAATGCCATACCATAAAAAGCAGCAGTACCTTGGTTGAATGTCAGTTTCAGAAAAGACCCTGTGCCCAGATATATTTGGTCTTTGTGGAGCTCCTATCCTTTCCCCATCAGACTAACTACCCTTCTTTCTTATGATTCCCTGTACTCTGCCAAAGGTTTGGTCATGAGTCTTTGCTTTGAAAACACTGCTAGTTAGAGGCTTTCAGATGCGCTCAGTAGACCCCTGTCATGCGTTCAATGCACGTCCCATCTGTCTTTCTAAATGAGGATTGATCCTCTTACCCCATGTCCGCTCTCTTGATTATCTTTTTTAGGTGTATAGATTTCATTATGTTTATCATATCTTATAGGTCTATATAAGTGAGTATATACCATGTTTGTCTTTCTCCTTCATGTATGGATATAACCTAGAACCTCCACTCAGATGTAGCCTGTGGTAGCTCAGTAACCAATTGGTTTCCCAAAGTGAGGGGAACAAGGACTATTTCTAACAGGAACTCAATGAAGATACCTGATAAAACAGGATCAGATGAATGGGGGGAGGTCACCCCCTATCAGTGGACTTGGAAAGGGGCACAGTGGTGATGAGGGAGGGAGGGAGGGACTGGGAGGGAACGAGGGTTCGGGGCACGGCTGGGATACAGAATTAATAAAATGTAACTGATAAAAATAAAAATTAAAAAAAAAAAAGCAGCAGTACCAGCTGCGGCATCTAATGGCTATGTTTTTAAATTGCCTGCTGTGGCCTGTAACAACACTTGGCTGGCCAACATGGTGATTCAGGGATAAAGAGGGCGGAGCCATGGCTTCACTGCCACCTTAACTAAGGGCAGTCACATGTCTGGCAGCCCTCCTAGAAAAGTCAGGGTCTACCACCATCTTTGTTGAGGGATGGCAACTGCATTCAGGGCCTCATTTAGCTGCAAGTGCAACTTCTGTTATTTAAGCTTTTGCTGTTCAGTCTTAATTCTGCAATGTGGTAAGGATCAGCAAGATTTGCCAGTCCCTCTATGAACTGTATCTATGATTGAAAGTTTTGTTTTTATTTTAGTTCAGAAATATGAAGTTATGCTTATAACTGATGCACTTGGCTACAAGATTGAGTTTAACTAAGTCTCTTGTTTATGTTTTCAAGGTCAAACCTAGGTAGGGTAACTGCAAAGTTTGCCTATGCAGATCTACTTGAAATAAATGTGGTCCTAAAATACTTATCTGCACAATATGCCATAATTAGAGATCACAACGTTCTGTTTTATGTTGACAGAATGCAGTTTAGAACATAAAACTAAAGACAGACAAAGATTTACTCAGATATGCTGGTCCTGAAGATTGTCAGAGATCTGATGAATATGGTATTTAACATATGTAAGCTAATTATTATAGACAGTTCCAAATCCTAGCAATAGCTCCTCGAGTCTTTTAAGAATATTTGGGTACAACAACAGATGACTTCAATCTGGATTGTGGTATACTAACCACTGGGCAAGACTGTCCCAACTGGCCTCTTATTAAGGCCCAGCCTGAACTGTAGACAAAACTGGACACCTGGAGAGTTAGTATCTTATGATGCCAAAAACAAGGTGAGGTCAATCTCTCATGTTCTTTTTTCTCAGAAACAGTTTCCCAGCTTCGGTGCCCAATGGCCAGACTGCCTCTGCCCATGATGCCAGAAAATCATAGGAGCCAGAGACAACTGACTAGATGTCTTGTAATCATCTCAGTCATTTTGATTAATACATAGATTCATCTAGGTTACAACTTGTCCTTCTCATATTTCTGATCACATTTATGGCTAAGCCAAGAGTACCTTAACAGCCAGAAAATACACAGTTAGATCCACTGTTAGTTAATTAGTCTATTCATTAGCTAGTTAAAACTACTAGGTACTAGATCTCTTGTTTAAAAAGACAATTATGACTATATGGAATTATGAATATGGATATTTCTGGATTAGATAAATGCAAATGAAAAGTAAAATGCATTTTTTTCCTTTTATATCTGTTTGATGCCTGAAGAACGTTCTTGAACTATGCCTTGAAATTCTGGGTTTTAATAAACATTGACTCTAGTAGTTGTCCAAACAGTGAAAAAATAAGTACCTGTGATTTGTTCAAGATTATTGTGTATATTGCTTTAAAAATTATACTACTTGCCTCATAGTAAATGCATATTAAGTGTATAGTACGGGAAAATGATACGAAGACAATATTATCTTCATTCAGCTGACCTGAAGATCAACATTTATTTATTAGGCAATTGTTTCTTATTGTTTAGTATGATAGGCTTGAAATCAGTTTGGAAAAATTCAATAAAAGATTATTAAAGGAAGACAAACATTACCAAAACTCTTTAATAAAAATATAAGCATTATTTTTCTCTATAGGCATAATGATAAATGTTATCAACTTAGTATTTTAATACTATATGTACACACTTGACATTGTGGTTGCAGTTTTGTTTTTGTTTTTTATTCCAGCCATGTAAATCGTATTTAGCAAAAACAAATGTAATTACAATTGTGACTTTTTGAACAATCTTTATTGCTTTCAATTAAATATTTAGCATATGTTTGTACATAATTTGTCATGATAATTTGCTCATTAATATAAACAATACCATGTTTTTTTCTAACATTTGAACATCTGAAATCCTGATTCACTCATCACCATGTCTGAGCTTCATTTGAATGCATGTGATTCAGTTAGTCTTCAAATTTGATTTGATGTATCCTCTTCATCACCTACATTACTCAAGAGCTTACAGACTTGATATATAATTACTAACCTAATCCAACTGGTTAAGAGCAAAGTCTTTGCACAGTACTTTGCATTAAATGAACACTTAGAAATACTGTGGAAAATCATTAAAAATCAAATATTGATCATATCGAAAATCTTTAGGTTTATCCGAATAAACTTAAGTATGAACTTCCCTCCCATTTACATTTCCTTTCTGTGCTGTTTTTTCATATGACTCAAAGGTTTCTAAAAACTGTTTTTGAGGAATCATTTTAATAGTTTACTTATAGATATAATCTCAATACAACCCTCTAAACTTATAAGGTTACTTTCTCTCATTTAAGTCCTTGGTACATGTGAAGTACATATTGGAAACATACTTCATGTAATGAAAATACAAGAAAGAAGTGAATGCTGAACTTAGGCACTTTGCCATGCTTACATCCTGAATACATGAAGTGAAACTGATGTATGTGAGATGTTGTATCTTTGCCACTGTGGTAACATTTTAAATGATAACATGTTTACAAAACAGAGAAGTTCTCCTCAGACTGCTGATCTCTCCTTGTCATCTCTTTTCCATCGTGATTCCACTTTTAGCTTCAAATTTGCCTTTCCTTGATATTTATGGAAAATACGAGGTAAGATGTCATAGAAAGTTGTCATGCACCAGAATAACTGTGATAATATGGAAACAAACTGAGCACTGTGATAAAATTTGTACACCTCTGACTCATGCAGTTTGGCAGAACATCACTAATTGAGAGGCATACCTGCGCATCAGTTAGTAGCCCGTGATATAAAGCTGTTTATATCCCATTGTCACCAGTGACTCCAATCCAATTGCTCCTGCTAGAATAACTATCCTCTTTCTTTTCCTGTGGTTTTGATTTGGCTTAGAGATCATATGAACAACTATTAACACATAGGGTGGTTGTTTTTACTTCTATGGCTAATCTATTTCATTTAAAACAATGACATTGACATTAACTATATTATCTCATCCTTCAGGCATTCTTTTTTATTTAAGTAGAGGAATAATTGTTGCATGGATATACTCCATTTTCTAAACCCACTCATGCTGGGCCAGATCAAGGTTTAACATTAAGGTTTTTGAAAGGCTTTGTAAAGATTTCCATTATTACAACAATTTGTATTCGAGCCCATAGTATTTAAAAATATGGCTATATCTCATTTTCCTCTATATATTTTTTTAATTTTGTGATTTGAAATATCTATTATAAGAGATATGTGGTTACATATCATAGTGTCTTCTGCAAACACTATGATAATGTCACCAAACATCTCTCATGGAGCTGCTGGCACTTTGTACATGTCCTTTAAAAATGATCGTTGTAAATATTATTATTTTATTTTTTGTATGTGTGTGTGAGAGAGAGGGAGGAAGAGAGGAGAGAGGGGAGGGAGATTATGTCATGCATGCCAGTGGCTGCAGAGGTAGGAAACAAATATCAAATCTCCTGTAGCTGGAGTTATAGGAAGGTTTGAGTGGCTTAAGTTGAGTACTAATGATCTTGGATTCTCTGAAGAACAGCAATGCTTGTAAACACTAAATCATTTTTATATCCCTGTATTTGTTCTTTAGTGTGTAGCATTGTCAAGCCTCTACTTACATTCATCAAAACTCTCAATTTAATCAATTGTTTTGTTAATCATTAGTTATGTTTACCAAAACTGTATATTCTATGTGAAAAAAAATTGTTTTTATCTATGTGATATAGAGTAATTTTAATCTAGCATCATGTATACTCTGCAAAGGGATCACATCCAAAGACCTTCTAGGTCTGTGTGATCCACCTGGAATGCAGACATGACAAACATCTGTAATTCCTTTGGCTGGAATACAGACAGGTCCTTTGTACTCACTTTTGATCCCAAAAGGTGACATCTAATTGAGGGGCAGACAAAATGATGAATTAAGGAAAAAAAATTTTTTGACAGAAGAGGATTTGCCTAACTCTCACTACAACAGGACAGGGAAAAGAGGCTACTTAAGGGAAACAAGAGAGGAAAAGGTATAGCAGTTAGTTTTACAAAAGCTGGTGACAAAAAGAAAAACTAGACACAGGTGAAGACAGAATAAGTCAGAGAATAAGAAAGAACCAGAAGATTAAAAGAAATTGCCAGAGTTAGTCTGAGGCTAAGCAGAGTAATTAATTCAGTGAGAAGCCTAAGAGAAGCCAGATTGAATCAGTCAGCTTGGAGAGCAGTTTGAGCCAGAACATCTGAGTTGAACCAATCAGACAGATTCAGAAAGAAATAGAAAGGTTGAACGTATTCTGCTGTAAGCATCCAAGACAGCAATTACTTCAAGGTAATTGTATCTGATTCCCAAGATCACTGGAGAAGAAGAAAGCACACCAACATTGCATAAAGCAAAGAACATCTGACAGAAAAATGAACACATCTGACAGAAAGCCACAGCAGGGAAATTTTCCTGGGATTGTCTCCAGAGGAAGTATCAGAGAGACTACAGACAAGCCAAAGCAGTGGAGTCTTAGCCCCAAAGCAAGAACCAAAGCAGGAGCCTCTGAGACAGTGGATCATAGTAAGCCATCCTAAAGGACAATTTTATTTATGACTTTTCCTTCATAAAAAAATGAGAAACTATTTCGAAACTTTACACAGTTTCAGCATCTGCTTTGATATACTGCTAGGCAGACTCTTTCAGAGGCCCTCTCCAGTAGGCTTCTGTTCTGTTACCTGTTTTCTCCTACTTTCAATGTCCATCCCCTTTGTCTTTCTAGGTGAAGACTGCTCATCTTACCCCAGGTCTTCTTTCTTGTTTATCTTCTTTAGGTGCACAGATTTTTGTATGTTTATCTTATCTTATAGGACTAGTACCCACTTATAAGTGAGTATATACCGTGTGTGTCTTTCTGCTTCTGGGATACCTCACTCAGGATGATCTTATCTAGATCCCACCATTTGCCTGCAAATTTCATGATTTCCTTGGTTTTAATCGCCAAGTAGTAGTCCGTTCTGTAAAAGTACCACAATTTCTGTATCCATTCCTCTGTTGATGGACATCTGGGTTGTTTCCAGGTTTTGGCTATTATAAATAAAGTTGTTACAAACATGCTTGAGCAAATGTCCTTATTGTGTACTTGAGCATCTTTTGGATATATGCCTAGGAGTGGTATAGCTGCATCTTGAGGTAGCGCTATTCCTAGTTGCCTGAGAAAGTGCCATATTGATTTCCAAAGTGGTTGTACAAGTTTACATTCCCATCAGCAATGGAGGAGGGTTCCGTTTTCTTCACAATCTCTCCAGCATGTGTTGTCACTTGAGTTTTTGATCTTAGCCATTCTGATGAGTGTAAAGTAAAATCTCAGGGTTGTTTTGATTTGCATCTCTCTGATGGCTAAGGACATTGAACATCCCTTTAAGTGTTTGTCTGCCATTCTATATTAATCTACAGAGAATTCTCTGTTTATCTCTGTACCCCATTTTTTAATTGGATTGCTTGATTTATTGCTTTTTAATTTCTTTAGTTCTTTATGTATTCTGGATATCAGCCCTCTGTCAGATATACGGTTGGTGAAGATCCTTTCCCAGTCTGTAGGCTGTCATTTTGTTCTGATGACAGTGTCTTTTGCTTTACAGAAGCTTTTCAGTTTCATGAGGTCCTATTTATTGATTGTTGCTCTTAGAGCCTGTGCTGTTGTTGTTCTGTTCAGGAAGTTGTCTCCTATGCCAATGAGTTCTAGGCTCTTCCCAACTTTTTTTTTCCCAATTTCGTGTATCTGGTTTTATGTTGAGATCTTTCATCCACTTGGACTTTAGTTCAGGGTGATAAATATGGATCTATTTTCATTTTTCTACATGTAGACGTACAGTTAGATCAACACCATTTGTTGAAGATGCTGTCTTTTTTCCATTGAATGGTTTTGGTTTCTATGTCAAAAATCAAGTATTCATAGGTGTGTGGGTTCATTTCTGTGTGTTTAATTCTTTTCCATTGATCTACCTTTCTGTTTCTATGCTGATACCATCCAGTTTTTACTACTATTGCTCTGTAGCACAGCTTGGGTCAGGGATGGAGATACCTCCAGACGATCATATGAAAGAAGGGTGAGTTAGTATGACCGGGGGAGGACAGGAGCTCCACAAGGACCTAATATATCTAGGCACAGGGGCCTTTTATGAAACTGTATCTCCAACCAAGGACCATGTATAAATGTAAGTTAGAACCTCTACTCGGATGGAGCCCATGGTGACTTAGTATCCAAGTGGGCTTCCCTAGTAAGGGAAACAGAGACTGTTTCTGACAGGAACTCAATGGCTGGCTCTCTGACCTTCCCCTCCCCACCAAGGGAGGAGCAGCCTTGCTAGGCCACAGAGGTGGACATTGCAGCCAGTCCTGAAGAAACCTTATAAGCTAAGGTCAGATGTAAGGGGAGGAGATGTCCCCTATCTGTGGACTTGGAAAGGGGCAGGGAGGAGATGAGCGAGTAGGCTACAGCTGGGATACAAGGTTAATAAACTGTTACTAATATTTAAAAAATAAAATAAAAGAATAATAACAAAAGCTTTTAACAGAAAGGGTAGGAATTTAAGGGATAGAATCGTTAGTTGAGAAAGTCATGGCAGTACCTACTTTAATTATAACACTGGCTTAAACTCCTTCTCACTTTCAATTCCAATCATTATATATTCCCTCTCAAAAAAGGTTGAAAAAATAGTTATACAACAAGATAAAATAGGTATGATAAGACAAAGTCTTGAGAGATAATACACAAAGGAACAAGAAGTCCTTAATTGTGAATCTGTAATAACTAATGAAATTAAGGGTCAAGATAGACAACCCATTGGAATTATGGTACCACCACATAATGAAATTGACGAAAGGTGACGACCACCACTAGCTTTCTCAGTTACCCTGGAACAAATGCCAGAAAACAGTCTACGTTCACAAAATGAACAACCAGTCTGCAATTCTGTTAAAATACAAGGTCTTAAAAAGAATTTTAAAGAATCAATAACTTACGGGAATTAATTCACTCTATGTGAAACGGATGTGAAATACCTGGGCTACTCACAAAAGGATTATCCTCCAAGACAGGAAATATTCAACAGCAGCTGTACACAATTGCTAATGTGATGGTGAAAACAAGATGAAATTAGGGAAAAATCTTAATAAATCTAATGGTCTTAATACTGTGAAAGAACAATTGTTAGGTGAAGGTCAACATGCTGATTTTAGACAATAGATGCAATTTGAAGGCTATTATTATACAATGTACTTTAGTAGCTCTCAGAACCTGAGATAAGCTGGAGGAATCAAGGAAAAGTTATGTGTAAATTACAAAGATCATGCAAAGCTGAGAGATGTTTATTGTCTTCTTACATAAATTAACATCTGTTAAAAATGATGTGCACAGAGATATTAAACAAAACAGGTTTATTGGATGGAGATCGAGAGAGATGGAAGGAGAGAGAGAGACATGGTGGGGGATGGGGAGAAGGATTCCCCAACAGAAAAATGGGAGAGAGCAGGAGAGAGGGAAAGAGCAAGAGGGAAGATCAAGAAAGAGAGGTAAGAGGCAGGGGTCCATTTATAGTTCCTGAACAGCTAAATTTTGCTTATTTTCCTGCCAGGTATGTGCTGCTACGTATGGCAGGCAACACATGATGACATCATAGGTTACTAAGTAACAGAGAAGCAGGCTGCCTAAATTCTAACAACATCCTTTATAAACAGGCCAAAATCAGATCCAGATTAGAGACGAATACTAACTGTAACTTTAGTCTTTGAAAGTACAAATGCAGAGTGTAAAAAGTTCTTTAACTCTTTGACAGCTCAATGGGTGCCATGGATGAATGGGTTAGAACTACTGCAGATATTGACCCTAATGAGTTTGTAATTGGATAAGCAATGCCTAATAATCCTAGATCAAAAAGTCCACTGTTTTGATTGTTGGAGATGAAGTCATTTGACAATAGATCGTAGGAAAGGCATTCCTAGAGACCTCAACATTCTTGAATTGGAAGATTAATGAATGAAGATGTGAGGTAATCCCTTATCAATGGGAAGCTCCCTCTGAGACAATCCTATAAATACAGAAAATTCCCAAAAGCTTTTACCCTGGCGACAACAGCTCACTGGAGCTGGGCATGGAATTTGAGTGCTTAAGTGTCTAGTTTAAAAGGTAAGAAATGCTAGCTCAAGAAATGTGTGGATTCATAAAAATCTAATTGAACCTTGATAAACAAAAAGGGGGAATAAGATTAGCTGAAAGATATTGGAATGTAGGGGGGGAAAGCTACTCAGTTAGGTCAACCTGTAAACTTTGAAGATGTTTTTACATCAGAATATAAGTCAGGGAACATGGTATGTTTGGGAAGAGATATTATCTATATTCTCAGAGGTGTTAATCTTAAAAGGAGTAAAACATCTACAGTTATATATAATATATACCTATGTATGTACTTGCAATTACTTTTGTCTGTAATAATGTAGACATAATCTTTGTCATTGCAGTGGTTTGAAGGAAATGAAAAACAATAAACTTTTACTATCATTTAATTTGTTCATTATGTGAAATTCAGAGCATTTTTCAAGGTTTGTGCACTTCTTAAAGAAGACGGTAGTCTCAAATCCACAATCCAATCATCATGTTAATGCAAAATATTCAGTGAATATTTTTGGTGTTTGGTGTGTTACAAACCTATGCAAAAAATAATTATTTCTATATATGTTATGAGTTAACTAGGAACTATAAATTTCAGTGTTCATACTTAGCCAAACAGCTCCAAACTCTCAATCTAGAAAACAACTGCTTGAGATGTTTTTCAGAAAATTTTCAGTTATTTGCATATAATGTTCATATACACAAGTCTATATTACTGTACTGAACACTGATACTTATGTTTGGAGATATATTTAATAATGATAAAAAAATATCTACATACACACTGTTTTGAATTTCTTTGTGTTATTAAATATTTTGAAATTATTAGGTATTTATAAACAAAGTGAAGGATGAAGTATAAAATACACATTAATGAAATAAATGCATTATTTTACTTACCAAATTTAGGTAAGTGATCTAATAATAATGATGTGTAACACCAGCGAAAAATAACTGCCCATAAATAGTATCACATTTAGCTACTGGGCTAGCAAACAAAAGAATTATTACATTAAATAAGTAAGATTTCCCCAGTGATAAAAGACAGTTCAAAAATATTACCTCTGTTATAAAGCTGCAAATTTTATTATATTTCTTCTGGTTCAGGTTTTATTATAGGAAAAAAATAATATGAACCTTAATATTATTTTGTCTTTGTGAAAAGAACAAAGAATATCAAAGAGAAAGTAAAAACATCTTTCATATTTCTTTACTGGAGTCCTGCATTATCAAGTCTGCAATTTAAAAGAGTAAGTACAAAAAGCATTCCTTTTATTAAAGAGAAGTAAAATTCCTTGAAGGTACAGAACTTTGCAAACACAAAAATGTAATTTGATTTTACATTTATAAATTTCTTGCTAGTGATATACTTAATGATTATTGAACAACTACAAAAGGTTAATTAAGGAGGCTTTTTTTTTTCTATACATTGATAGTTATTCTCTACAACCTGAAAAGTCTGAAACTCTCCAGGTTGGGAAAATGACGTCGGCACTTGCCCAACAGGCCTGGTGACCTAAATATTATTTCTAGGACAAACATGTTAACAAGAGAGACATCTTCAGGTTATCCTTTGAGTACCACAACTTATAAATTCATGTCACTTCCCTAACTTCTCTATATACACAACATTGTTTCCCTCATTAAATCAAGTTTTTAAAAATCTAGTCTTTTTCCATGCCTAGAAACAAACAAACAAAAAGAAGGACTTTAGGGGTAAAATTCCAAGCAGAAAATGTTATCATATTTATGTCCTCACTCTTCTAACACTCATCAACTGGACTAGAAATTATTAGTATATATTAAGGTATACTTCGGGCAAAATTAAAATATTCCCTAACATTAATTCTCAAAATGGAGGATCTGGGATATTAATTCACCACTATAAGAATTAGCAAGATTAACCTGAGGAACAGTGGACATCATATGTTAAATATTAAGAAATCATAACCAATTATAAGCAAGAATTTTTTTTTATTTATTGTGAACAAGTATATTCATAAGTTACATGATACTAGTTTACTTGAGATGTTTGAAAGAAGAAGCTACTATTTCTCTACATAAGTGTTAGTTCTATAGTTTTGTTTCCTTTTCCTTAGCAAAATTCCATAAATCTCATTTTTTTCTCCAGATGCTGTTAAATGTGTTCTAATGCATTCCAGCATGTAGTTATTTTCAATTTTTATGTACTTGATGCTGTATCATTTTGTACCACATAGCCATCTAGTTTTCAGGTTCTATTATTTTGCATATTATATAACACATATTATTGTTAAATAATTGGTAGATATTTTTTCCTATGAAACTGCATCTTGGGGACATTGAGAAAAATGCCATTTATTATATGGGAATCTATGTTGAGGATTATCTCAAAGTCAAAACCAAATAGTTTATGGCCATGCATATGTATATAAAGACCAGACATTAACTCAATAATATGTTTGTTCACTTAGGTTATCTTAGAGTTTGAAGTTACACTATATAAACAGTGTGTGTTCATATGTGTGTGTGTGTTCCTTGCATTTTTCTGGATAAATTACCTTTACTACATAATACTGTTTGCTCAGTACTCTCCTGCTGTTCAGATAGAGTTCTTTCTGGCTAAATATTCCCCATATTCTGCATTGTCATTAGATCGTAATATCAGAAGAAGGCTATGGAAGGGTATAGGGAAGTGAACTGGTTTATAGTATTATAGACTCTACTTAATGATTCAGTTCAATATTATCAAACTCAGATTAAAATATTCCTCAAGTATCATTGATTTGTGTGAGGGTTGTGTCAGCAACAGTAACAAAGAAGTTATTTGTGTTCCATTTTGGTGAGAACTATGAGTTTTTCTTTTAAAAACTCCAACCAAGGACCATTCATGGATATAACCTAAACCCCCTGCTCAGATGTAGCCAATGGTAGTTCAGTATCCAAGTAGGATCCCTAGTAAGGGGAACAGGGACTGTCTCTGACATGAACTCTGGCTCTTTGACATGCCCCCTCCTTCTGAGGGGGGAACAGCCTTGCTAGGCCACAAAGGAGGACAATGCAGGCAGTCCTGATGAGACCTGATATAAGCTAGGGTCAGATGGAAGAGGAGGAGAATCCCCCCATCAGTGGACTTAGAGAGGAAAATGGGAGATGAGAGAGGGAAGGTGGGATTAGGAGGGAATGAAGGAGGGAGCTATAGTTGGGATACAAAGTGAATAAAGAATAATTAATATAAATTAAATATATAATTAATATAAAAAATAAAAATTTAATTAAAAAAAGAAAGAAAACAGTGACCTTATTATGCCTATCTGAAAATACTATACCATGGCATTTTATTTTTATCTCCTTTATTTATAATTTAATCACAATAAAGGCTAGGTGCAATGTCTTGGGAATCTACGAATGTCAAACAAAACAAAGTCATTTGATACTTTGGAAGTTTTAGGTTTTAACTAGAAGGTAGAGATGAGAAATAAAGAAAAACAGGAGGAGTAATATATTTGTCTTGAATAAGTCGATAGTATTTTATTTGTATTTCCTTTCCAGTATTTCCACTTGAAAATATTGCCTTTCCATACTTCTTCCCAGTCATAATTTCAATGCCTCAAATTATGTTGCATGACCTTCTTATTATTTTTCCTCACTGTTAAATTTTAGAATTATTCACAGGTCATATTTTCTAGTCTAACTGTGAAATAGTTCCCCAAGCTATAAAGTCTTAGAGTCAACATCAATTATGTCTTGGCTACTCAACTACAGGTTACTCAACTACAACTGGAAGCGTTTTGTCAAATCATTCAAAAGAAATGAATGTGTTATTTCTTATGTATTGAGCTAATTTTGTTTAATTTCAGACATTCAACTTTGATGCTTATAGTAGTTTAAACCTCTGTAGGATGTAATCTTTATGCTAAAATTGCCTATTTTGTAAGAGTTAATTATATGTCTATCATGCTCTAAAAGCCATAAAGCGAAACCTTTATTCACATACAAATATAAAAAGTGTAGTATATATCATATAAAATACTTCACTGGGTAAATCCTATGTGAAATTATATATGTTCTCTGAAAAATAAGAGGAAATTCTGGCCAGGAAACATTGAAAAATTATAAAATCCATAAAGAATAAATCATAAACCAAAGCTATACAAGTTGGAAGGCAAAGTCAACTTTGACATTTAAAATTTGTCCAAAGTTGGCTTATTTTACATGTATTTGGTTAACTGACTCATTTGCATGTGTCTCAAATTCCAACTTATATCAACTGGAGAAAGGGGAGTGGAGTTAGTGCATAGGGCCCGTCAGTGTTAAATCAGCATAGGAATAGTCATACCAACCAAGAAATGGAAACTTTTCTGCAAATCAAAAATAGATAATGATAATTTCTTCCTTGAATACAGTTTACATAATTTCACTCTGTGTTAAAATGGAAACTGATGCCTTCCCCAATGTGAAATTAGAAAACATTAGGGCTATTACTGGTTAACCTGACAGACAATGCTTCAAGTACACTGCTCTGGATAGGTGGCTCATATCTAAGGCCTTTTAGATATGATGGGTAATGCATGATACCCAAAAGCTCAGGATACTGATGCAGAAAAATTGCTATATTGCCTTGTAGTCAAGTCCAACCAGGGATATATAAAATCTTTCCAGTGGCAAGCATGATGCTAATCTTGATTAATACTGCCCTTTGCTATCAGTAAAACAATATAAGAAATTAGTGTAATTACTTCGTAATAAGACACCAAGTAAGAATGATTCTACCAGTGAATTCTTTAATACTCATGGCACAGTAAACTTCTAGGAAGATAAAGTTATACTCATTTGTTAAAATAATTTGTGAGAAACTACAGTTTCCTTTGATAAGCTGCCGTAAATGAAGAATGGCTCATTTCTCTGAATTCATAGTTTCTAGAGATATAAACCTCGTCTATTCTCAGTTATCATACCCATGTCTTACAAAGCCACCAAAAACACTCAGTTTATTAATACTAAAGTTTTATATTCAGGGGAAATAGAGAAAATGGTTTCTTTAAACTTGCGTTTGGAACATTTTTCTCAACTAAACACCATTCATTTTCATTGCAGAATGTCTTTCTGTTTTATCCTATCATGGAAGCATTAAAAACTTTACCAAATCCTTTTTTTAACTTTATGGGTTTCTTAAAGTTCTTCCCAGAGTTTACAGATCTTCACACGCTGTTCTGCTTAAAACTGTAAGTGTAACATTTCTCATTGTGCTGATGTTTATAAGATTGAAGAGTCAGCATTTACCAAGAAAGTTTTATCAATTCCTTGACACTAGGCTTGTAAAGATGCGTGTGCACATGTGCACACAAACATGTACACACACATACCACACAATATATGGTCTCAGAAACTACGTTTCCAGGCTCTTCAAGGCTGTGCATTTCTTTATTTCTCATGTGTACACTGCACATCCTCTTTTAGTATTTTATGGAGAGGTTTAATCATTTCTTCCTATTTAAAGATGTGTATATTCCTGATTCATGAACAATGAACTACTTACTATTTTGTGTCATGCTGAAATGTAGCTCATTACACAATTATTTTCCACAAAGTCAAACTTCTGTGTTCAAATATCAATTGGCTCCTTATTATATTTGGGTTCACGTTATCAAAATCGCCAACCAATAATGAATGATATAGATTGTTAAAAAGCAAAACAAAACAAACAAAAAACACTTGCTTATTTTAGGAGTGCTGATATAGGCAGTAAGAGTGTCCCCAGTTCAGCCTGCAAGGATGATATGCACATTAGATGATTCAAAGGTTTTGAAGTTTTGGGCATATCTGAAAATAAATGTGATATTCCAATGAGTATTTATTTTTCACTGAAAACTGAAGTGATTAGGTGTGATCACAAACATAGAGTCCATGAATAATAAAACTTATCGGATAAATAAAAATACACCTACACTATCTTTTAAAATATCATAAGCTACATTTTAATTGAACTCAATGACAATTATTTATGGTTAATAATGATTACTAATGTTTAAGTTACAATTACTTTCATGTTATTCATTTAAAATAGATTAAATCTAATCTTTGGCAAAACTATTCTCTGACACCATTATATCCACATTCGGATGGAAAAACTGAATTATGAAAGTTAATAAGATTGCATGGTTTGTGACTGATGGAGGAATATTTTAACTTATGTAGTCTAATCCTATAGGCTACAGCAACAGCCATTCCAAAAAAATTGATCAGATTTCTCCAAGACAAAACTCTAGAAACATTGCTATCGTGAGGGATTTTGGATTTTTTATTGATGTGTGTTCAAAGCAGTAGAACACATGAGTAGGTATATATGAAGAATGTCCAGCTTTAGGTTACTTTGGCCTTATGGCAAAACATACGAATGCCACACATAAAAATATATACACATATACACAAATGAAAATAAAAAATAATTCTTTTTTTTTAAGTGAGAAGTTTATTTCATGGCTTGTGGGCATGTCAAGGCATGCAGTAATGTGTCATATTGTAGCCAAAACAATCATAATTCAAATCCTCAAGCAGGAGTTTTCTACTTATGTGAATACTCTCACATGATGCAAATGGTTTTATAACAATAGCCCATTTCTAACAAACCTTTATGACAAACTATATTACTAGAGATAAATTGAGAGGAGCAATTATATTTGTTTTATATTGCTCCAGGGAAAGAATTAATTCAATTATCATACCATCAAAATTATGAATTGACTAAAACCTGGCATTTGTTGCAACACAAGGTCTTTGGTGTTAGGATTGGATAATGCCCTTTCAGATGGGCACAAGAAAGTGATATCACAAATCTAGAACAGTAGATATATAATATAATATATATGTATATATATTTGTGTTATATATTATGATTTAAGCATAAATATTTTCAAAAATTCAAAATATTTACTTAATTTTATCTGCTGATATTTTATATATTTACCTTTAAAACTGCTTTGGTTTTGAGATTATAACATAAATACATTTTTTCTTCTCTTTTCACCCTTCAAATATTTCCATATAACTCTCCTGGCTCTTCTTTATATTGACAGCCTATTTAGTTATTAACTATTATTACATGCATTTCTGTAGTGTGTTTATATATACATAGTCATGCATATATACTACTCTATAATATAATTAATTTATCTTATATTGTCAAATTTTAATTGTTAAGAGTTATGAGTTACATGAATACAGTGTGCATCAATCAAATAATACTAAGAAATTGGAAAAGTGTGTTCTTGATGACATATGTCAATCTTCTAAACATTAGTCATAACAGTGAGGGATTTATGTCTTTTAATATGTTTGCTAGAGGTCCCTTCTGAATATGATATGTTGCATAATAAATGATTAATTTATTACTACTATTGGAAATATTTTTCAACAGAGTCTAAGTAAAGCCTAGATAATAAGTTGAAATAGAATGTACTTAGAAGACAACATATTTAATTGTTCTTTTAAACTTTTTAATGAATGTATTAAGAAAAAATAAACTGAAATACATTGCATTTCCAATATTTTACTCCTAATATTAATTTAATTTGAACTCATATATGTATCTTGTGATATACTTGAAAATTATTTCTCTAGTATTAAAATCTATAGGTTTTACAGGAATTCTTTCTAATGTCATTTAGATGTGATAAATAGTCGCCTAGTTATTTATGCCTAATCAGCACAACAATCTACATATCTTTATCAAAAATGTGATTTCAGCATCTTGCATATACAGGGCAATGCTTTTCTTATAGAGGTTTGGTACTATATATGTACTAGTTCATAAAGATAATTTATGTATTTTAAATAGATATTTTCATGTTAACAATATGTAAATTCAAAACCTCCCTCTCCACATCATGCTTAATAAAATCCTGTACCTCAAGTGTGGGCTCCCTGTTGTTATTACTGACTTGCAGATATAGGAAATTAATAACTTTAGTTCCTATGAAACCACCTATTATTTATTGTCTTTAAGGCCTCAGCTTCATTAAGCTTAAAAAGATTACTCACAATTTTTTAGATATATAAGAAATAGAACATGTTATTGGCACAAGAACAGGCACATTGTTCTTTGAAACACAACTGTAGTCCTAAACATCATCCCACACATAATTACACACAAATAAGAACACTATATTTTTAACAAAGTAACCAAAAATATGCATTGGATAATAGACAGTATCTTTCACAAAGTTGTGCTGATTAAGTGAAATGACTACATGTAGAAGAATAAAAATAGAACCATAACTATCACCCTAAACAAAACTCACCCACAGATCTACTGAAGACCAATATTGGGCCAGACACTGTGAGCTTGATAGAGACAAAATGCTTGAACTCATCGTCACAGAAAAACAGTTTGTGAACAAGATACCGATACTACAAGCATTAATACAAAAAGTAGATAAATAAGACTTTCTGAAGCTAAAAAAGTTTCTATACAGAAAAAGCCATCATAATTGTACTTAAATAACTTTTTACAGAATGAGAAAAAAATATTTCACCAATTATACATCCTATAGAGGGTTAGTGTCTGGAATATTTAAAGAACTACAAGTACTGGTGGTTTCAATGAATATGCCTCCAGGAGTCTCATACAATGGACTATTTGGGGAAGATTGGGAGATGTGACTGTTGGAGTAGGTATCGTCTATTTGGAGGAGGTGTGACACTGGCAGTGGGCTTTGAGGTTTTAGTAAAGCACTCCAGGTCTAGTGTCCCTCTTTCTCAGTCTGCTGTCTCTATAGCATAATGTAAAATTCTCAGATACAGCTCCAGCACCATGCCTGTCTTCTTCACACCTTCATGATCATGGATCAACCCTCCAAAACTGTAAGAAGCCCCAATTAAGTAACTTCTTTTATAAGAATTTCTTTTGCCCTTTTGTCATGGTTTCCCTCCATTGCCATAGAACAGATTCCATATAAACACAAACACTGAACATCAAGAAAACAAAAACCAAGCTAAAAAGAATGGTGTAAGAAGAGTGGTGGTGGCTCACATCTTTAATCCTAACACTCAGGAGGCAGAGCAGAAAATCTCTGTAAGGTTGAGGCCTATGTATTCTAGAAAACTTGTTTCAGGACAGCTGGGGCTACACAGAGAAACCAAGTTTCAAAAATCAAACCAAACCAAACAAAAGGTGTATAGGACTAAACAGAGAGTTCTAAAAAGACATTCAACCAAGGACCATGTATGGATATAACCTAGAACCTCCGCTCAGATGTAGCCTGTGGTAGCTTAGTAACCAATTGGTTTCCCAAAGTGAGGGGAACAAGGACTATTTCTAACAGGAACTCAATGAAGATACCTGATAAAACAGGATCAGATGAATGGGGGGAGGTCCCCCCTATCAGTGGACTTGGAAAGGGGCACAATAGTGATGAGTGAGGGAGGGAGGGACTGGGAGGGAATGAGGGTTCGGGGCACGGCTGGGATACAGAATTAATAAAATGTAACTGATAAAAATAAAAATTAAAAAAAAATTAAATTTCAAAGGGGTATTATGGCATCAGAATATATTATATAACATATTTGTATAACTTGTATTCAAAATGTGTGTATCTGTACCTCAAATAAATTAATCTGATATCTGAAAAAAAAAAAGATGAAACAAAATGGCTAAGAAATACATACAAATGTTGAACATCCTTACCCATCAGGGAAATGCAAATTAAAACTAGTTTGAAATATAGTCTTACCCAAGTAAGAATGGCCAGATCAAATAAACAAATGATGTCAGTGCTGGTGAGGATGGAGGAGAAAGAGAAACCATATCCATTGTTCATGAGAGTGCAAACTGGTTTAGTCACTGGTACTCAATGTTGAAGATCCTCAAAAAGGACTCATCGTAAGTGAGGTAACCCTGCCCCAAAAGGCAATTATTGTATGGTTTCTCTTATATGTAGATGATAATTAGCTTTTAAGATTTCAATATGTGTGTGCTTTAATCCAAATAATCAGAGACAGAGAGTTAACTAGTAAGGGACCAGGGATAGGTCTTTAGCCGTATCCATATTAGACATAGAGCCTGGATGAGTTCTTGTTTTCTTTATCTCATTCCTTTAAAATCCTTTCCCTGGCTTATGTTAAGTATTATACAAAGGATTGCTTTTTTTTTTCATATTTCAGATTGGACTACATCTACTTAGAACTAAGGTCTCTTATTATACAAGTTGAAGTCTCTACATATCTAAATAGTATTCTGCAATCTCTCAACTCCTAAATCACAGATAATTTACAAAAGATGATTACTCAGCAGATGATAGCCATGGTGCACTATTTTCTCATAGACTCTTCTCCAACATTGTCATTCTTCAATCCAATTTTCTTACATCTCCTTTATCTTCCTATAGTAGAACATGTATTATTAAATTTTTACAAAGGAATTAGAACTTTAGGTCTGTACCTCATCAATATTCCTCAGAGCTACTTGAAATGGCCTATACACAGTGAAGTTTCATGGATGGATTCTTTTAATTTTAAAAACCAATGATGTGGATGTGCACTATAAATAAACATTCCAAACAGAACTACCACATGATCCAGCTTTGCCACTCTTGTATGTACACCTAAAGAAATTTAAATCACCCCAACCAAGGTCAATGCCTGGAGAGGACCTAAGCCATGGCTCAGATGTAACTCATAGACTCAGTCTCCAAGAGGCATCCCTAGTAAGGGTAGCAGGGACTTTCTCTGGTATGAACTCAGTGATTGGCTCTCTGATCACCTCCCCCTAGAGGGTGCAGCCTTGCCAGTCCACAGAGGAAGACAATGCAACCAGTTCTGATGAGACCTGATATGGTAGGATCAAACAGAAGAGGAGGAGAACCTCCACTCTCAGTGGACTACAGGAGGGGAATAGGGAGAGAAGAGGGTGGAAGGATGGGATTGGGAAGGTACTAAGGATGGGGCCACAGCCATGATACAAACTGAATAAATTATAATAAATGATAATAATTTTAAAAAGGAAAAAAGAACTTTAAATCAACATACTAGAGATCATGGTACATACACGCATTACTGAATTATAAACAGTAACCAACTTATAGTATCAACCCACTTGTGGGTAAAATAGACGATTGGATTAAAAGAGATTGAATATACATCCAATCTATTTTTACTAAGCTACGAGGAACTTCATTTATTAGAAAATGCAATTGCTATTATAATATATAACAAAATGGACTCAGAAATATAAACTTCATAGGTTTCTCTATGCTAGTTGAATATATATTTGATGTAGGTATATAAAACATAAAATTAGAAAATAATCAGTGTTGAAGAATTAATGAGAATGATATGAAGAAGAAAGATATAAAACAGGGTACATGGAAATGAATATGATCAAAGTATGTGATCTACTTTTATGTAAATATCCTTTTAAAATCTCCTGTTGGATGAAAGATAGAAGCATCTAATGAGAACATGGCATAGAATATACATTGTCTAGAGAATGATGTTGAATGAGGAAACAGCTAATAAAAGACTTATGAAAACCAAAATTTCATTGAATCAGTTGCTGGAGGTTAAGCGCAGGCTAACATGAAAGTTTATAACTATAGATCCACTAACAAATTTTTTTTCTCATAGATATGTAACAGAAGTCTTAACATGTGGCTCATTAGAAAGAACAAAGAAGTTTATCACTGAAGCCTTCTCTGACTCACTTTTTCAACTATCAGTCTGCAGTCATCAGTATCATAGCAAAAGCAGATTCTTTGCCATTTACAGTCAGTGAGAGCATGGATCATGGGCTTACACATGGTTCTTTGTGGCAGCACATAGCACTGAAATCTACAAGGTCTCTGGTGTCAGCATGGTCTCCAGTGGCAGTACAAACTATAGACATCAACATGGCCCTAACCCCCCACTAAAAAAAAAAAAAAAAAGAATAAATACAAAAGTAACAGCCTAGAGAGAAAGCTATGGAAGAAAATTCTTAAAACTTTTGATAAGGATGCTGATGACTTCTTTTTGGGGTGTGGGTAGGGAAGGGCTCCTTTAAGAATCTGGCCATCAGGAGTTTTGCCATGCTGCAGTGAGTATAGGAACAACACAAAGTGGACATTCTTTACTGTTTATTTCTTTGTTCATTTGTTGTGAGGGGGGCCACAAAGGTTATGGACTAGGAAAAACTGGGAAGTGAGCGTGCACAGGTTTCATAATGTAAAATTCCCAAGCAATCAAGAAAAATGTTATGAGAAAGAAGAAGAAGGACAAGAAGAGGAAGAATAAGAATATTATATAATATTACATAAAATTCATGGTAGCTCAGCTATGACGATCTCAGTTCAGCTCAGGACAGTTAGTTGAAGAGCAGAGCTGGAATTCTAAAAATCAGACGAAACTTCACTTCACTTCCCTTTGCAGGACGTTTCTCTGAGCAGTTTTATATTGCTCTGCTCCCTACTCTCTGCTACAGACATTGTTTGCATGGAAATCTCAAGGTTAATTTCAGAGCATGCGGGTGTGTGTTGTTGTGATTTAGTTAGGAAGCTGAGGTATTAGTCTCTTCTAAGGTATGGACAACTCCAGGACATTGGTGGTGTGAAGAGGTCAGCAGAGGCATTTCCAGAATGATTACTTGGGACAAGCTATTCAGGCTACATTTGGAGATCTCCCAACAGCAACGCAAGAGGAGCACATGGAGACAAGATTCCATAGAAAAGGAACACTTTTTCTTGAGCCCTATAAATATTACTCCCTTGCTGACTCATTTTAAGTTTTAGGGGAAGGGCATGGGGGAAGAAGGAGAGAGGGGGTGGGACTGGGAGGAATTGGAGTGGCTTCAGTCGATATATATATATATATATATATATATATATATATATATAATGAATAAACTGTAATGAAAGTAAAACAAAAATAAAAAATAAAACAAATTCACATTATTTACTGCATGTAAGTTTGTTCTACCTCACTAAACTTACATGAGTTGGTCACAAGTACATAGTATAATTTTTGAATTCTGGTGTGTAGCAATATAATATGCTGAAATACATTGAACATTTATAAAAGGAGACCAATAAAACTAGTAATCTTTGTCGAATTTTCCTTACAATCATGGGACAATTTGAAAACTACTACATTCTGAGAGAGGTACCACCAAATTATTTCATTTTAATTTTGCTTTTTCTCACATTATATTTAGATCATTATTTTTCTTCTCCCTCATTCCTCACAGTTACTCCTCATTTCTGTCCATACCAAAATTCCTGGGTTTACTTTTTCTCCCTCAAAACAAAAAACAAACAAACAAAAAAACAAAAACAAACAAAAACTTTAAAAACATCAAAAAAGAAAAAAAAGAAGAAAGAAAGAGAGAAAAAAGGAAAACCAGTAAGATAATAAATACCAAAACTAAACAAAACCTGCAATGCCAAATACATTCCAAAATAAAGATGGAGGAAATTTGTATTGACACCAACTCCTGGGAGTTGGGCTTGCTCTCAAGTGTGGATGATCTACCCAGTGACTTTCTGTTGGAAAAAATTGATTTTCTTTTTTCCAACAGATATCACTTGCAAATAGTTTATTAGTTAGGAGTGGGACTTTGTGTCCACTTTCACATTACCTTGCTGGGATTTTGTCTTTCTGATTACTGTTCAGATCTTGAGCTTGCTGTCACAGTGTCTGTGAGTTCATAGTTACATCAATCATGTATTTGGAAGACATTGTATCCTTGGAATCATCTACCACCTCTCAATCTGATAATCTTTATTCCTTTTCGTCTGCAAAGATCCCTGAGCTGTTATGGAAAGGGATAGATAAAGGCATCCCAGTTAGTGCCAAGTGCTCCAAAGTGCCCCTTGTCCAGTTCCAGGTATATTTATGAATTAGAATCTAATACAAACAAACAAACAAACAACAATAAAAATAACCTTTTTGGTGTTTGTCACGTGATACAGTGTTCTTTGCAATATGTTATTAGGGGTTATATTATTGCCATATTCCTTCAAAAGAATAATATTTTTCCCTAGGCTTATCACTTAGACTCAGGTTTATACATACATACATATATATGTATATGTAAATATATGTATATAAATGAATATGAATGTATATACATGTGAATATATGAACAACAACAACAAAGCAGTGGCTGCCAAAGACATGGACAACAACAACAACAACAACAACAACAACAACAAAAAACAGTGGCTGCCAAAGACATGGCTCAACTGTTAAGGGCATGAGCTGCTCTTTGGAGACTCTTGTTTGGTTCTCAAAACCTATAATGGGTGACTCACAATTTCCTGTAACTCTAAATTCAGGGCTGTCCGATGAATGTGGTTTTTGAAGGTACCTGTATGCTTTTGGATACACAGCGACCCCATTTACACATAATTAAAAATATTTATCTATTCTAAGGGGGGATGTAGAAGGCTTTGGAAGGAAGAAAAAGAAAGGAGAAATGTAATTAAGTTACAATCTCAGAAATCAAGAAAAAACTGAACTAAAAAGAAACCTTTAACAACATTTAAAAATCAATATTTACAATTAACAGTCGGTTTTGAAATTTTAGTACCATGTAGAATAGAATGTTACTTTTGGTATTGATTTTACTTTTAAGAATAGTAAATATTCTTAAAATATATTTGTTTGAGACATCAAAGAGAAAATAGTATTTCTTCCTTTATACTAAAACAAATACTTCATAAGAATATCCAAACTTATTGTAACAAAAGTAAACAAAGTTTTTCTTGGTTAACAAATGTCTAAATAAACTGGGTGTGTTGATTTATGCCTATAATTCTAAGACCCAGAAGGAATAAAAAAAGATTTACTGTTACTTCCAGGCTATCCTGGATGACTTATTGAGTTCCAGAACAGACTGAGTTCCAGAGTGGAACACTCTCTAAAAGCAAAAACAAAACAAAACAAAAACAATGTAAACAACTTTAAGTGCCTCCTTGTAATATAATGATAATGGCATAAAGGGAAACAATGATAGCTTCCTGCTAAGTTTCATATCTAACTTCCTACAAAATCATACAAAATTCTGTGTTTAAAACGTTAAAAGCATAATTACATATAAAGTTCAGCTCTAGGTGACAGACATTTAAATATCAAAATTTCATTTGTAATATTATGAATCTGTCAACATGAATGAATAAAATAAAAATAATGCCTTTTTTAGCGATGCTAAAAATTCATCATGTCGATTCATCCATACAGTTTATGTGTTTATGCTTTGTTGCTTTTGTTATCTGGTCAAAATAAGTATCCATTTATTCTTTAGTGTTCAGTTACTTCTTATTTATCATTTAATATCTGTAGTCGATCATCAACATTATTCTTTTCTTTTTAGCTGCCCAACAATAGAGAGTCAGGTTGTTAAGGTCACACTAAGAAGGCTATCTTCTTTGAAGTCTTTTTTCTTAGGTACTCAGATATTAGGGGAGCACTAAGCTCAGGAAGTGAAAAGTACCCCTACATACAGTGTTTCCTAAAAATAAATTCTATTGTATATTGGTAATATTTATTCTCTTAATTATAGTCAGAAATAAACAGTTTAACCACCTGCATCTAAAATTGATTTTGGATGAAAGCTTCTAATTTCATATGCATTCTCTATAAGTAAATTAATGTGATTAAAATTTCTTAATTTTTTCTAGTGTCTATTTGGTGATTTGTGTAACTCAAGTAATGTATCTGTTTTTATCATACTCTTAAATGTAATGTCGTGAGTAAAGGCATTGTGTTTTCTTATTTTTTTTACTTAATGTCCAGAGGTTTATATGGTGCTTCTTTTTGATAATTTATATTGATAGGTAGTATGCTTACTTCTGTTATTTTATTAGACTTTCTGTGTCTTATCAATAATATTGAACACTTGAGTGAAAAAGCTTTGTTTCTGTGGAATATATAGTTTTTCTACGTTAAGTGCTATTGATTTCCAATCCTAATTTTAGTCTTATTATTTTCTTGTTTTAAAAATTATTATTGTTATTTACAATTTTTCACTTAATTTTTTATTTTATTTTTAATATATTTTTTATTAAGTACAATTTATTCACTTTGTATTCCACCTGTAGCTGCCTCCTTCATACCTTCCCAATCCCACCCTCCATCCCTCTTCTCATCCATGCCTCTCCACAAGTCCACTGATAGGGGAGGACCTCTTCCCCTTCCATCTGAGACCAGACTATCAGGGCTCTTCAGGACTGGCTGCATTGTCCTCCTCTGTGGCCTGGCAAGGCTGCTCTCCCCTCAGTGGGTGGTGTTCAAAGAGCCAGCCACTGAATTCATGTCAGAGATAGCCCCTGTTCCCCTTACTAGGGAACACATTGCACACTGAGCTGCCATGGGCTACATTTGTGCAGGCGTTCTAGGTTATCTCCAGGCATGGTCTTTGGTTGAAGTATCAGTCTCAGAAAAGATCCCAGTGCCCAGATTTTTGTTTGTGTTGCTCTCTTTGTAGAAGTCTTATCCCCTCCAGGTCTTTCATCATTTCCTTCTATCCTATGATTCCCTGCACTATGCCCAAAGTTTGACTATGAGTCTTGGCATCTGCTTTGATACCCTACTGGGTAGAGTCTTTCAGAGACCCTCTGTGGTAGGCTCATGTCTTGTTCCCTGTTTTCTCCCTCTTCCAATGCCCATCCTGTTTGCTTTTCTGAATAAGGATTCATCATCTTACCCAGGGTCATCTTTCTTACTTAGCTTCTTTAGGTGTACAGATTTAGTATGTTGATCTTACTTTATGTATCTAATATCCACTTGTAAGTAAGTACATACCATGCGTGTCTTTTGGCTTCTAGAATACCTCACCCAGGATGATCTTTTCTAATTCCCACCATTTGCCTGCAAATTTCATGATTTCATTCTTTTTAATTGCTGAGTAGTATTGCGTGGTGTAAATGTACCACAATTTCTGTATCCATTCCTCAACAAGGGACATCTGGGTTTTTCCAGATTCTGGCTATTACTAATAAAGCTACTACAAACATGTTTGAACAAATGTCCTTGTTGTGTACTTGAACATCTTTTGGATGTATGCCTAGGAATGGTATAGCTGGATCTTGAGGAAGCACTATTCCTAATGGTCTGAGAAAGTGCCAGATTGATCACCAAAGTGGTTGTACATGTTTGTGTTCCCACCAGCAATGGAGGAAGGTTCCCCTTGCTCCACATCCTTTCCAGTATGTGCTGTCACTTGAGTTTTTGAACTTAGCCATTCTTATGGGTTTAAGGTAAAATCTCAGGGTTACTTTGATTTGCATTTCCCTGATGACTAAGGACATTAAATATCCCTTTAACTGTTTCTCTACAATTCGATATTCCTCTATTGAGAATTCTCTGCTTAGCTCTGGACCCCATTTTTTTAATTGGATTATTTGATTTGTTGCTTTTTAAGTTCGTGAGTTCTTTATATATTCTGGATGTCAGCCCTCTGCCAGATATAGGGTTGATGAAGATCCTTTCTCAGTCTGTAGGCTCTTGTTTTGTTCTGATGATAGTGTCCTTTGCTTTATAAAAGCTTGCCCGTTTCATGAGTTCTCATTTATTGATTGTTGATCTTTGAGCCTGTGCTGATGCTGTTGTGTTCAGGAAGTTTTCTCCTGTGCCAATGATGTCAAGGCTCTTTTCTTTCTTTTCTTCTAACAGATTTACTCTGTCTGGTTTTATGTTGATATCTTTGATCCAACTGGACTTTTGTTTTGTATAGAGTGATAAATATGGGTCTATTTGCATTTTTCTACATGTGGAAAATCCAGTTAGACCAGCACCATCTTTTGAAAATGCTCTTTTTTCCATGGTAGGGTTTTGGCTCCTTAGACAAATTATGTTTCTGTAGGTGTGTAGGTTTATTTATGGGTCTTCTATTCAATCCCATATATCCACCAGTCTGTTTCTAAGCCAGTTTCATCAGTTTTTATTACTGTTCCTCTGTATACAGCTTGAGATCAGGGACGGAGATACCCCAAGACAATCCATTCTTTTACAGGAATGTTTTAGCTATTCTGGATTTGTTTGGTTTTTTTTTTTGTTTTTTTTTTTTTTTTCGTATGAAATTGAGAATTATTCTTTCAAGTTCTGTAAAGAATTTTGTTGGTATTTTTATGGAAATTGCATTGAATCTGTAGATTGCTTTTATTAGGATGGACATTTTAACTATATTAATTCTACTGCCATGAGCATGTGAGATCTTTCCAACTTCTGAGATCTTCAATTTCTTTCTTCAGAGACTTGAAAGTGTTTTTCAAACAGTTCTTTTACTTGCTTAGTCAGAGTCACACCAAAGTACTTTTCGTTATTTGTGGCTATTGTGAAGGGTGTATTTCTTCTCATTTCTTTCTCAGCCATTTTGTCTTTTGTATTCAGATTGTCTACTTATTTTTTTTGCGTTAATTTTGTAACCAGCAACTTTGCTGATGGTGTTTATCAGTTGAAGAAGCTCTTTTGTGGACTTTTTGGAGTCACTCTTGTATACTATCAAACCATCTGCGAATAGTGATACTTTGACTTCTTTCTCCCTTTTTGTTTTGAATCCCCACGATATCCTTTAGTAGTCTTATTGCCCTAGCTAGGACTTCAAGTATAATGTTGAAGAGATATGGAGAGAGTGGGCAGCATTGCCTTGTCCCTGAGTTCAGTGGGATTGATTTAAATTTCTCTCTGTTTAGTTTGATGTTAGTTTTAGGATTCCTCTATGTTTAGGTATGTGCCTTGTATCCCTGATCTCTCCAAGACTTTAAACATCATTTTACATTTTCAAACTCTGTGGCATATAGACTTCTGTATTAAGACCTAATGATTGTTTGGATTTCTTCAGTGTCTGTCATTATCTCCCTCCTTTCATTTTTGATTTTGGTGATTTAGATTGTTTCTCTCTGCCTTTTCATTAGTTTGGCTTAGGGTTTGTCTATCTTGTTGATTTTCTCAAAGAACCAGCTCTTGGTTTCTTTGATTCTTTGAATTGTTTTCCTTGTTTCAAAATCATTGATTCCAGCTCTGAGTGTGATTATTTCCAATTGTCTACTTCTCTTGGGTGTGTATGCTTCTTTTTGTTCTATGGCTTTTAAGTATACCTTTATGTTGCTTGTTTGAGATGACTCAAACTTTTTTTCTGGGTTATTATGTCCTCCTGATAGATTTTTCCTTTGATGAAAATGAAGTATTTCTCCTCATTTCTTTTAATTAATATTGGCTACTCTAACTTGTTTCCTGAGTTCATTTTGATTGCAAAACCATTATCCAGTCCTTTACTCTGAGGCAGTGTCTATCTTTGTTGCAGAGGTGTGTTCCTTGAATGCAGTAGAATGTTGAATCCTGTTTCCCCAACTATATTTTTAGTCTGTGTCTTGTTATTGGAGAGTTGAGTCCAATGATGTTGATAGATATTAGTGACCAATGATTAGTTCTTTTTATTGTAGAGTTGTTGGTGATTGTGTGTTTGTGTGCTTCTTTTCTTTTGCTGTTTTGTTGTGAAGGTGTCTTTATCAATTATGTATTTTGAGTATAATTTATTTCGTTGGGTTTGAGTTTTTCAACTAATATCTTCTGTGGGCTGGGTTATTGTGTGTATGTATGTGTGTATTTTAAATTTAGTTATGTCATAGAATATTTTGTTTTCTCCATCTCTGTTGATAAAAGTTTTGCTGGTATAGTAATCTGAGTAGCATCTGTTTTTCCTTAGTGTCTGCATAATATTCCCCAGGCCTTTTTGTCTTTCATAGACTCTATTGAGAAATCTGGTGTGATTCTGATAGACTGCCTTTGTATGTTACTTGGCCCTTTTCCCTTGGAGCTTTTAATATTTTTTCTTTGTTTTGTTGATTTAGTCTTTTGATTATTATGTGGAGGGAGGAATTTCTTTTCGGCTCTAGTCTATTTCAGGTTTCTATGCCTCTTGTATGTCTAAGAGCATCCCTTTCTTAAGGGTGGGGAAATTTTCTTCTATGGTTTTCTTGAAAATATTTTCTGGACATTGGAGCCTAGAATCTTCTTTTTCATCTATTACTATAATTCGTGGGTTTTATCTTTTCAAGGTGTCCTTAATTTCTTGGATATTTTGTGCCAGGAACTTTTCCATTTTTATGTTTTCTTGAAAAACATATCAGTTTCTTCAGCTTTATCTTCTGTGCCTGAGATTCTCTCCTCCTTCTCTTGCATTCTCTTTGCGATGCTTATTGTTATGGTTCTTGATCTCAAGTTCTCTAACTCTATGGTTTTCTCTATTTATGTATTCTATATTGATTCTAATTTCATTTTCACATCTTACATGATTTTATTCATTTCCTCTCCTGCTTCCTTATGGGTTCTTGTCTGTTCATGATATTTATGTGCCTCAAATAAGTGCATAGCCATATATTTAAGATCATTTTCTGTGTTTCAGCTGCATTATAATATTCATTGATTTTTAAAGGTTCTGGTAAAGCCATGATGTCCTGGTTTTTGTTGATTGTATTCTTATGTCAGACTCTAGCCATATAATTGTCTGTAGCCTTGACTATTTGTTCCTGAAACCTACACAGCATACTGGGTCTATCTGTCTGGAGTCTGGCATATTTTCTGTGGGATTCATTGTCTCTACTGGCTCACTGTTTGTGACCCAAGTATGCCAGGTAGCTGGGGCACAGGTAGAAAGTTCTCCAGGCCAACAGCTGTTCCAGTGCCCCACAAGCTTCCTTGAGATGGCAGACAATGGGAGTTGAGTCACCTGGACTGGATTCACTGTTCTGTGCTGGGTCATTGTTTCTGATTGAGGTGGGACAATTAGATGATGAGAAAGCAGAATGGAACTACACCTCCTACTGGACTTGAAGGTATACCCTCTTCAGGGTGGTGAGAGTGAGCCCCACTAGCTATTATGACCAGGAAGGTGTCCACGGGATGATGACTGTGGTTTCCTCAGTTTGGAATCAGAGCTGCTGATACACAGAAGGTATCCAGAGGACCATGAGAGTGTGTGCCCAGGTTTGGGGCCTCATCCCCAGTATTGAAAGGTATCCATTCCATAGGCAGTGAAAGTGAACACCCAAGTTTCAAGCTGCCAGGAGTAGGTACAAGAAACTTATCCACAGATGGTAGGCTTGGGAAAGTGACCTAAGGCTTCATGGTGAGACTTCTAACAATTTCATACTTAATTTGTTGTTTAATTTTTCTGTCATATTAAAGAGAAGATTTAAATAATAGTAGTATTTAATATTTTTGTGTTGCCAATATGTTTTTAAACCTGTTTATGTTTATCTAATTGCTATTTTAACCCAATTTTGACAAATACATTTTGTATTGCCCAGAATACTTGTATCTACTATTAGGACCTAGAAAAACACATTAGGTGATAGTGTACCATAACTTTATTTTTTTTTTCTAGTACAAATCTTATCATATCATGTGGGGTTTAGCTTTGAAACTACAAATACATATTTAAAACTATATTCCCAAATCTGGAAAAGAAAAGTGGAATCTTCCTAATAAAATCTGTAGAACCGGAGGTGGGGAAAGATGGCGGCACCAGGAAGACTCTCATTCTGAGCATCAGCACAGCAGGATCGGCACAGTGAACAGCAATCAGAACTCGCTAACATAAAACACAGGCGGTTCTGTTTCTCAGGTGAGAGGATACCCCACAGTGGGGGATTCAATCATCTTTTAACTCACCTGGCTAAACCATGGAAGAGATACCGGTCCCACCAGACGCTTGGCCACCAGCCCCAGCCCAGAGCCACAAGCCAGTGTCTCTGGTCACAGTCCCAGACTGAACCTTGCACACCACACTATCAGAGACTGGAATTTTCAGTCCAGAGATAACCCCACAATACAGGAAACGATTGGGACCGACCTTAGGTCACCCAGACATCCCCTGGAAAAGACTTGGGTTCCGCGAGCGCCCCAGGAGCCAGCCCGGAGCAAGAGCTGGGGACCCAGGCTCCGGCCTGTGTGCCTGATTTCCCGCCTCAGATAGAACTGTGGGCCCAGGGCACCAGAGACTGTGTTTCACTGTCCAGTGCAAACACACAGGAAGGGAAACGGCTGGTCTGATCTCAGAGGACTCAGCCGACACCCCTACCCCAAAAAGGTCTCGGGAAAATCACCTAGTTTAGGCAGACACCCAGGCTCCCAAAGGCCGGAAAGGGAGACACAGGCAGTTTCTGCGCGCCAGCTAGCTGGCAGAGACAGAGCGGGGCGCCACAGGGCAAAAAAGAGACTGGGAGTCCCTGTCTCCAGGGAATCCACAGGGAAGGAAGGAAACTATACTGACTTAAATCACCCAATCTTTCCTGGGAAAAAGTCTCGCAGACCAGCAGGGCCAAGCCGCCATCACTCAGCTGTGCACCAGACACAGGCACAAACAGTTGCTGCATGCCAGATGTCCAACTGGGTCACAGCAACTGATCATTAAATTTACAGCAAGAAACCCAGACACAGGACAGCTGTCTTCAGGACATCCCTGGGTGAGAGGAGAGCCCTCTCGACTAACAAAGAGCACAGTTACCACTCAGGTCTCTATCCCTGAGGTGAGCAGCAGCAACTCCTGAAAAAAATGCCAGCCATCCAGGGACTATACCCAAAAAACTGAGAAGACTTCCTTCAGGAAAAAACAGCTTTCTGCCAAGGGGATTCTCTCCACCACAGGATCCCCAGGAACCACCAGAAAATAACCCCAAACACCTAAGATAGCACAATGGGTAGAGGCCAGCATAAAAGCTCAAGCAACAAAAGACAGAGCAATATGGCATCTCCAGAATCCAGTTACCCAGGGGCAAGTAGCCCTGGACACCCCAGCATAACTGAAATCCAAAAACATGACCTAACAACTATGCTCATGAAGATGATAACAGAGGAAACAAATAAGATATGTAAAGACATAGAAGAAGATAAACTCAAACAGAATATTGCCATCCGTAAAGAAATAGAGGAAGCTGCAGCCAAACAGTTTATGGCCTTTAGAAAGGAAATGCTTAAAGCACTGAATGAAATAAAAGAAACAGAGTTGAAGGAACTAAAAGAAAAACAGGAAAGTACAATCAGACAAGTGAAGGAAGTAAACAAAACAACTCAAGACCTGAAGATAGAATTGGAAAAATTGAAGAAAACACAAATGGAAGAAATAATGCAGAGGAAGAATCTAAGGAAGAAAACAGTAACTACAGAGGTAAGCATAACCAAGAGACTACAAGAGATGGAAGAAAGAATCTCAGGTGTAGAAGATACAATGGAAGAAATCGATGTATCTGTCAAAGAAAATGTTAAATCCAAAAATTCCTGACACAGACCATCTATGAAATCCAAGACAATATGAAAAGACAAAACCTAAAAATAATAGGTATAGAGGAAAAAGAAGATTCCCTTCTCCAAACCCAGAAAATATTTTCAACAAAATCATTGAAGAAAATTTCCCCAAGATAAGGAGAGGCCAATAAGAATACATGAGGCCTACAGAATACCCAACAAAATTGAACAGAAAAGAAAATCTTCCCACCACAAAATAATCAAAACAGTAAGTATACAGAACAAAGAAAAAATATTAAAGCTGTAAGGGAAAAAGGCCAAGTAACATATAATGGCAAACCCATTAGAATCACACCTGACTTTTCAACAGAGACTATGAAAGCCAGAAGGGCCTGGACAGATATCATGCAGACCCTACGAGAACACAGATGTCAGCCCAGGCTACTATACCCTGCAAAGCTCTCAGTCCTCATAGACGGAGAAAGCAAGATATTCAGTGACAAAAAAAAATTTCAACAATACCTACACACAAATCCAGCATTACAGAATACACTGAAAGGGAAAATACACCCCCAAAAATAGCTCCTTTCAAGAAAACACAGGAAATAATTAACCTTACTACAGTAAAACAAAAAGCAACCAAGCACACAACCTTATGACCACAGCCAACCTCAAATTCAAAGGATCTAACAGCCACTGGTCATTAATCTCTCTCAACATCAATGGACTCAACTCTCCAATAAAAAGACACAGATTAACAAAATGGATATGTAAACAAAACCCAGCAATCTGTTGCATACAAGAAACACACCTAAGGCACAAAGATAGACATTACCTGAGGGTAAAGGGTTGGAAGACGACTTTCCAAGCAAATGGAACCAAGAAGCAAGCAGGAGTAGCCATTTTAATATCTGATAAAATAGACTTTCAACCAAAATTAATAAAAAGAGATGGGGAAGGAAATTTCATACTCATCAAAGGAAAATTCCACCAGGAAGACATCACAATCCTGAACATCTATGCCCCCAATACAAGAGCACCCACATTTGTTAAAAAAACATTGATAAAACTTAAACCACATGTTAATAGTGGGAGACTTCAACTCCCCACTCTCAACAAAGGACAGGTCAACAAAACAGAAATTAAACAAAGAAACAATGTCTCTAAAAGAGGTCATGAATCAAATGGACCTAACAGACATTTATAGAACCTTACACCCAAACACAAAAGAATTTACCTTCTTCTCAGCACCTCATGGAACCTTCTCCAAAATAGACCATATAGTTGGTCA